>JAJOOR010002098.1:0-40118 GCA_036250505.1 Solanum acaule | reverse complement strand
CCTCAAAATCGCATTTTTTTGCGATTTTCGAATTTTGATACGGTTGTTCTAAAATTTGGGTTAGACTCATTTCCCACTCAATTTGACCCCCTGAATAAAAATATGAAGTCGAATTTCCAAAATGATGCACGGATTTTGAGATATATGGAAATTATAATTTTAGGTGTTTTCGAAGCACATTTTCGGGCATTTTTGGGGTCGTTTCAGCACCCCTCCAAAAAGTTTGTAAAAGTGAATGATTTTGTGACAATGGGTTGACTCTTTTTGTGACTCCAAGTTACTAGGTGGTGATTATAAAATGACTTCTTTTTTCTAGACTAGGAAGTGAAATTAAGTTGTCTTCATGTCATGTGTGGTGAATCTTTGTGAATAATGTCTTGTGTTCACTTGTGTTAACTAGAACTTTCCCGGTTGGGCTTAAAATTTTGATCTTGATTGAGTTTGATTGGAGAAATGATCTTAGGCTTTCTTTGATTTTTCATGAATTCCACTTAGCCTAAAAATCCCACCCTTGCACTAAATGTTTCCTTAGTTGTCCCCTTTGAGCCCTATCCTTTTATTGGCAACTAAATTACAAGCCTTGAACCTTTTTGAAAAGTAACCTTATTTTGAACCCTTTCCCTCCTTGAACTTGAAAATCATGGAAATTGAGGCTAAAAGCCTAAGTTTGGGGTGTTATGGGAAAATCATCGATGGATGCTTACCACATGAGGGCTTGATAAAAAAGAGTTGAGAATGGAGGAAAAGTTCAAAGAAAGAAAGAAAAAATTGTGAAAAAAGAAATAAAAAATGCAAGTAAATGTGAGATTTGAATCCTCCAAAAAGTTAAAAATGGTTGCTTGTGGGGCATCTTGAATGAAAAATAAGAAAATGATGTGAATTGTGCATTGAGTTGAAAAGTGGATAAGTTGTTGATTGAAAAGTTGTTGTGTAGTGTTCAAGAAGGGTGTAGACACTTGTGATATCCTAACCATCCCTATGTCTACATTACAAAGATTAACAAAGTTCTTTGAAATCTCCAATCAAATGAAATTGAGTTGATGTTGACTAAAAATATGGGCAAGCCTATGGTTTCGCATTTGTGTTCATGAGATAAGTTGTTTTGAGCGAGAGTGTTTGTATTGTTGTCCCTTGTGTTGTGAATACTTGTGTATTTTTGTGGGACATTTCTTTAATTGTGAAGGCATGAATGCTAGGATAGATTGGTGAAGTTGATAGATTCCAAAAATGAATCAAAGGAAGTTGTTAGAGTACTAGTGATTGTGAGTCACTTCTTAAGAATCCTTGTTGTCATTTGATCATTTTTGAAAGTCTTGAAACTGTGCAAATTGTGCTAGAACTTGAGGGAGTTGCTTGGATTGAAAATCCTTTGTGCGCTTGCTAATTATTAGTACCAATCAAAGCCATGGCCATGATTTTTTTGAATGAAAGAATATTGTGCTTAAATTGAGTGCCTCTTGTATTTTGAATTTTTGTTTCGCTTGAGGAGAAGCAAGATTTTAAGTTGGGGTGTTGATGAGTGGCGAATTTCACTTATTTAGAGATCTTTTCTTAAGATTTTGTGGCACTCAAAGTAGAGAAAGAGGATAATTATGCTTTGAATTGTGTTATTTCAGGTGTTTTGATGTTGGGAGAGGAAACGTTGATCAAAAGTGGATTCAAAGCTGAAAAAGAGCAAAAATCTAGGAGAAAATAAGCCACATGTATCGCATTTGCGAAGAACTGGTCACTTAAGAGAACCAGTCAACAACTCTATTAAGCGAGGACGTGGTGTTTACTTTTGCGAACTGGGCCAAAAGGGCGTAGGTCGCTTAAGAGAACTGAAGTTCACTTTTGTGAACCTCCTGCCGCTTTTGTGTAGCCTGCCTTTTCAGAAAGGGGAGTAATCGGAAATTCTCAAGCTTTGGACCCAAAATTCAAAAAATAGGGTTAGAGTTGGGCATTATTGAGGATCTAAGAATTTTTAGAGAGAGAAAAACACATTAAAAAGTAGATCTCATAATGTTCTTCATTTAGGGGTTGAGACATTAAAGGTGAGTTGCCTCACATTTCAATTGTGGATTTGAAGTTTGTGTTCTAATTTAGTAATATCTTTTGCCTTACTTCATTTCGTTGTTCTTAATTTCTAGAAATGTGGGTGTAATGCTTGTATGAAATTATGGATTTTGTGCTAGAAATAGACAAGGGTACTTGGGTATTAGATTAATTGCTCTATTGCTTTTGTAATTCCTTGTTTTCATGTTAATTTCTTGAAGTAGGTTTAATCTAGTTTTCATGTTTGAATACATAGGTTAAGAGTGCATGCTTAACCTTAGCTTCCGATCTTTGTGGGTTGCTTGAAAATAGAGCTCATTAAGTGGAGAATTAGATTGATAATAACATGTTAACTTTGAATCGTGAATTTGATATCGAAACATGAAATTTTAGGGTTTCATTGTTGGGTGCAAGTCTTTTTTCTAAAAGAGGTCTAAGTTAAGGTGGTGGGTGCGATTGAGAGCGAAATGAGATATCGCAATAAAACGCTTTGAGATCGAAAGATAATTTGCGTAATTAACGATGACCTAGCCTACCCATTAGTGATTGAATGATAGTGCATTGAATTGCAATGGATCGTTGAGTGTTGATTGAATCTCAAGCTTTCCCAAATCCCATACATCCCTTGCTTAATATCATTATTGCCCCCATTCGTAGTTTAATTAGAAAAATTGCCTTTTATTTGATATTTTTGTATCTTGTATGTCTAGGTTCAAGCTAGTATCTAGTTAGCCTTTAGCTTTTCAATTGCCATTATATTGTTCCTTAAGGGATTCGACCTTGACTCTTAGTTGGGTATTTTTATTGACACGACCACTCACTCTTTTAATTAGTTTTGAAGGATGATTTGAGTGTTATCATGCATCATTGAGTGTTGATTGAATTTTAAATTTCCCAATTCTCATAAATCCTTGTTTGATATCGTCTTTGCCCAAAACCATCATTTGGTTACCTTCTACTTTTAATTTGACAACCTTGTATCTTGTGTGTTTAGATCCAAACATGCAACAATTCATTCTTTATCATTTCAATTGACAATAAATTGTTCTCTGTGGGGTTTGACCCCTACGTTTAGTTGGGTATTTTTATTGACGACAATGGCTTATTCTTCGAACTTGTTTGAAGGAAATTGTAGTGCTATCACTTTTGCGAGTGCCCCTCAATATAAGTGATGTTCTATTTTGCGAGAGGGTGCCACTTTTGTAGACTTCATTTGAGCGAACCTCGTTTCATTTTGTGACATTAGAGTCTCTTTCAACAGGTTGCTCACTATCCATTTCAGCAGACTCAGGGTCTATTGGGTGATCTGCCCAGTCTCATTGACCGAGCCTGGGCGCCCAAAAAGTTTCCCAAGTCATATTTTGAAGGGATTTAACCCTGAACTTTATATCCTTCAAGATGCGTGCCTTCAAATCTGTTCAAATTAACTCCAAACACTCTAAAATCATAAGGATTAGTTAAGAACAAAAATCAAATCTAATCAACAATTCAAAAACTCAAAATTGAACTTTTTTTTATCTGGATTCCCTCCCATCAAGTGCATAATTTAACGTCACGGCGCAATGCTGGGTACATCACCCTTTGTGTTTCCATTTCGAGGCAATGAACCTTATCCCCAACTTTAGATAATTTTCACTCTGAAGAGGATGGGGAGTGCAAGAGAGCATCAAGAGTTTTGTTCGATCTCTCCACTTTGAAGACTTGAATTTCTTACTCACTTTGCATCATTCTTCTGTTTTGGATCCTTGGGCAGGATTGAGAGTCAGAGAGTCATTGTGCCACTTGAGCACTGATTTTCATGATTGTTGGCCCTTAATTGAGTAGCACTCTCGATTCCTCTTGAGCTTTTAAAGTTGCCATGAGTGATCATCTTTGTTTGTTCTAGAATCTTTAGTATCATGTCATTTATTCCGGCTTCTTGGATTGTTATTGGTTTGGATTGGTTGAAAAGGCCCAAGATATCCTCAATGTCCACCACAACCTAGTTTGTTCTCATATTTGCTTCCAACCTTTCAATCTTAAACTCGAGTCATACTATCTGATATAAACTAGCTAGGTACAAGTTGTGAGACTCCTCTTTGCTCTTTTTGGCCATTGGATTAGAAGTAACATCTTCCTCCATTTTTGTTCTCAATGTGGCTTTAAGACTTGTGAGTACAAACTTGAATTTTACCATCTCATGGCACCGATTAAGATGTATGTTGCGAAGCTTTTCCTTGTTTTGGGATAGTTGGTGTAGGGTCTTTTCACCCCAATTGAGCTTTTCTTCCACAACCCTAAGCCTATATTGACTCATCACACTCATTTAGTCACATTTTCATGGATCGATATAGGGTATGTTAGCCCCAAACATTTCACAAAAAGACATATAAGCAAAGAAAGAAAGGAAGTAAAGACAACTATTAACAACCTAGATAGAAACAAGTAACCTATAAATTCTAAATCAATTCAATACGCCTAACTATTCCCCGGCAGCGGCACCATTTTTTATGACGCTCAAATTACCCTTAGAACAAGTGAAAAGAGTAAATAGACGTAGTCAATAAGAATACCCTACAAAGAGTCGGGGTCGAATCCCTCAGAGAATAATTTGTCGGCAATTGAAGAAAAATAATGAATAGTTACGAGTTTGAATCTATACATCCATTGTACAATATTATCAAATAAAGAGTGATTTTAGTAACAAAACTATATATTTGGGCCAAGACAATATCAAGCCAGGGATATACAAGAATTGGGAAATTTGGAATTCAATCCACACTCAATGGTCCATTGCAATTCAACAGAGGCCAATTCAATAAGATAGGCTAGATCATCATTAGTCAACACTAATCTTTTTTCTGTCTTAAAGTGTTCTATCATGAAATCTCTTTTCGGTCTGAATCGTGCTCAACAACCAAGCAATCCAAGAACTTTATCTAAACCCCTACTTCTAGGAAGTTTAGCATTTAACAAAGTAGACTTAAATTATCTCCTTTCGGTCTCAAATTTAGGACTCAAAGCCAAGTATTATAATTAATCTAATGTTTTACTTCAACAATTCTCTTTCGAGCAACCCACAAAGATCGAAAGCTAGATATGAGCGTGCACTCTCAAATCATAAATTCAAACATGATAATTAGATTAAACTCATTTCATGAAATTAAGAATGGAATCAAGGAATCACAAAAGCAATAGAATGATAAATCAAATACCCAAATAGCTTTGTGTATTTCTAGCACAAAGCCCCAATTTCCTATACATAATTCCACTCACAATTCAAGCAATGTAAAGCAAGAAAAGAAGAAGGTAATAAGAGATTTTACTATTAAACACACAATCTTCAAACCCAAATGTAAATTGTGAGACAACTTGCCTTCAAAGACTCAACCCAAAATTATGAACAATACAAATTAGGGTTCTTCCCTAGTCTCGGCTAAAAGATGAACTTCTATTCCCTGAACTCTTAGGTGGATGATGGATCTTTCAGGCTTCTTTTCGGCCCTATATGAGAATTTGGGTCCAAAACCTAAGAAATTCCATGTTTTCCCTCGTCTAGGTAGGCGGGCTCTACCAAAGCGGCTGGGAGTTCACAAAAGCGACGATTATTTCGCATAAGAGAATCCTACATTTTGTGGAGAGTTCGCAAAAGCGACTTTTGCACGATTGCTTCAGCGGTCTTTTTACAGTCATTGACCATTAACTTAAGCGAACCTTCTGTCACATGAGCGACATTAGAGAACAAATTTCCTACCACGTTAAACTTGTTTTCCAATCTTTTCCTTCACGTTTCTTCCCAACAACAAACACATGAAATCAACACAACTCAATGGATAATTAGCCTCTTTCTCTATTTGAGTGTCACAAAATTCTAAGAAAAGAGCCTCAAATGAGTGGAAATTCACCCATCATCAAAAGGTCCAAATACTTGGAGCTCCTTAGGCTAGAGATGCCATACATGCAACTCTTCACTATCAGCTAGCTTGGAGAGTTCAAAACCATGCCATGGACCTATCTCTTCCAGGTAGCAAAGTTGTTTTGTTCCTAAATGTAGACGCCACGAATGGAACCACTTTGTCACCCAGATTCTGTGGAATATATCTAGAGAAGAACATATCAAAGTTCTCCCTAATTCATGGGTCACAAAATATGAGAAATAGTTGTTCCATCTTCAACATCTCTTACCCAATGAGTGTAGCTTCACCATGCTAGACGATGAGATGTTCACTAAGTACTCCATCTTCTTTCACCACAAATGCCAAACCAAATAGTCCTACCTATCCGCATGTAGCAATCTCATATTGATATTCAAGAGGATAAGAACTTAGAGACCGTATCTTGGTTTTTAAGTGGTTTCAAGAGTGTACATGATTGGATATGAAAATTATATCATGACGAACATGGTAGATAATGGTTCAATTGCCCACTTACAGGGTACACTCCATGGAACATAGACTGACTGCAATGGATGCCAAGAAGGTGGCTTTGATGATGATGCTACCCGCAAACGGGGAAAAAGGAGCAAACTCTGATAGGAAATTCCAAAATAGATATTACGACAGAGACCCATCTATTTTTTTCTAAGTCATCCTGGAAAATATGAATTCCATGTTTTGTATGAACCACAAAGTAAGTCAGATTTACCCACTCCAAATGGCACTCTAAAAGACGAGCCTTCCCTTTCATTATTCATGATATCCCCTATGAGATCCAGTCACACATATGATTTCCCCTCATATTCCATATTCAAAAAGGATAACCTGGGCCATGTTCAAAAAATACCACAAAAGAAAGTTATCCTATAATTGAGAGAAGCTAGGCATGCAGGCAACATAGAGGCAAAATTTAACTAGCAATCCAAAGATATCATAGGCCAAAACAAAATGTTGTCAATTAAGAAATTTTTTATCAAAAGTTCTTCTACAAAAAGCAAGGTAACTATGAGGGGGAATAAATTGATAGATACATCTGCCCAACATACATAACTTATCAAAGCACTAGCACAACGACTGCAACTCATCCGACTTGATATGTGCCCTCCAGGAACATTGATGTGAGGCCAAAAATACATATTTTTAATCATTATTTACCTCATATTTAGTATTTATATTTATCCTTTTTAGCATGGATTTTATGGATTGTGCTTAATAGTATATTTTATTTGTAGGATTAAATTGGTGTGAAGATGAAGAAGTTTGGAGCTAAAAAAAACTAAAGATAGGATGTTGAAGAAAGAAATCAAGCAAGCAACTTAATGGATTAAATTGAATATTAAATTATATTTATATTTATTCCCTCGTTTGCAAAAGATAAAAAAGAAAACATTGTGAAGGTGTGACACGTGGCAGCAAGAAGAAGAAACGCACGATTGAAGCTTAGGCGGTGCACTGTTCACACATGAACCCAATATTTTTGGTTTTGGATTCCCAATTTTTTGGACTCAATTATTTTACATAGGGTTTTCTATCTCTATAAATAGTTCATAGAAATAATTGTTGGGGAATACTAGGAGAGACTTTGTAGAGAAAAGTTATACTTTACAAGATTCTTTTCTTAGGCATTAGTAGCTAAAGACCCTTATTCTAGAGTTGTGGCTACGAAATGATTGTATATTATTAATTTTGATGGATTGATATTGGTTATCGTTTGAATGACTCTTTTGTTCTTAATTTAGTATTTCGTGATTGGCCGCCATTGAAATAAACATATTGTCCGAATTGAACTCGAGAGAGGAATAAGAGGATAGAACGTGGGAAAAAAGGAGCATGATCTTCTCAAGTAGGGTTGATTTGTATATAGGATAGGGATATACCTAGAGACCTTACTTGGTTAATAGACATGATAAAAACATAATGCTCGATAATTGGTTCAGTGTATCCCCACTCAACGATATAGTTAAGCTTTCAGTTACGGTAGGCAATTAGAGGTCTCCAAACACTTGAAGCCTAGAGCAAGAGAAAGGTTAGCTGAGGAGTAGTTGGTGATCCGCCCATTGTGATCGGCGATCCCGATTAATGTCGCCCAATGGGTCACGCATTGAAATTTGGGCCAAATTTTTGGGAAATTATAAATCGCCCAAAGAGGAGTTCGGAAAGGAGTTCAAAAAATCTAAAATTTGGAACAATAGATAAAGAGAGAAATACTTTACTTTGTGAAGAACACTTTCTAGTTTTTGGGGTTTTTCAACTTTATTCATGAAATTGATAAATTGAAGTTGAATTCAAAGTGGTTTTTCTTGTAATAACTCAATTTCATGTTACCCATGATTGTTTACATGAAAGATATAATTTATTTTCTATTTGTGATGAGTGGCTAAAATCCTAAGATCTAGGAGTGCAATTATGGGGTTGGGTGTTGATTTAATAGTGGGTATTATGTTTTGCTCTATTTTGTTGATGTTCATACATGTATTTGGGCAAATTAGCATGGGTTTAACTTATGAGTTAATGTTGCAAACTTAATTTCTACTTCCGATCTCTGATTGATGCACGAAAGAGATTTATTGGAGTGGTTAATTACTCTAATACTTGTAATTTAGGTTTGATGTCTGTAACTTGCTTGAAAATAAAGGTTATGGCTTGGATCTATTTTCCCTACAGCATCGAAAGAGATAATAGTGTAAGGTATTGGATTGTTTAGTATAGCCGATAGATGAGACCGAAAGAAGATTCTATGAAATGATTCTATGAGATCGTAAGAAGATTATAGTCATTGAAATGACCTAGTCTATCCATGAATGTTCATTACTACAGACAAAAACAATTGTACCACCCCAAACTAGGGGAGGCGTGACTGGCACTCGATACCTTATGCAATCGAGTTAGCCACTGAAACATACCAACTAACTCAATTGTGGGCCTAGAAGGTCGGGTAGCAGAACATCTAAAATATTAAGCCTAGACCATTAGGGTCATACCCTGAATAATAACAACTCATATAGACAAAGGTAGACAAACCAAAAATAATAATGTACTAGCTGGCCGATGAGACCGCAATTGAGTGCATACACACATACATACATACATCTCTATACATGCCAAACCTATGTGGCTGGAAACTGGAAGTTGTAAGCTACAGAAAGAAACCCAGAATATTGTGTCCACAATAGCCTCTATGGGTGTCATAAGCACTGGTTGAGACAAGGCCCCGACTATACCCAAACTGTACAACAAAAGTAAACATCCTATGAAAGCTCCAGGAAGAGGTGGAGCTTACAAACTCACAGCTGAACCCCGAATCCTAGTGGAGGGGTCAATTATATTAGAATCCCTACCTGGACCTGTACGCATGAAACAAAAATGCAGCGTCCCAGGCAATGAGACGTCAGTACAGATAAAAATGTACTGGTATGCAAGGCGGAAAATAGAATCATAAATAGTTGCTATAAAAAGGGTAATAAAGATACCACCTGCAACTGAAACTCTGATAGCCTACATGGCAGACATCCAACCTTATATAAATTAAATATGCATGGTATGATCGCATAATCGTATGTCGTGAATCCATATATATAGATGCAAATGCATGTCATACCCAACCAAGTGCTAACAATGGTGGTGCCTTCCGGTAGCGAATCGGCATCATATTCGCCAACTTGTGGCTATCTGTATCTCATACGTATAAATATAGGCAATAGGCCCCACACCTTCCGATTATAGCTTGAGAGTAGAATGCATAGCATGTAATGTCATGAATTTGTAATGCATTTGTGTTACCTGAATCATGTTGCCAATGTTGGCCTATTGGTACTCTTGTCCTCATGATCTCGTAATCACTTTCGTATCATATGTAAATGTCTCGTAGAACCTTATATACTTGTAGATTAAACTGGAACACTTAACTAAGATTTAGATAGGTAACTTAAAACCTGAGGATGTTCATAAAGAGCTTAAAGTTCTACACTTAGTATCTATATATGTTTCCTTAGTAATTTGTAGAAAAACACGTCCTTTAGTAGTTTAAACATACGATTTACATTTAAGAATTTTGGAGAACAATGTATTATTTTAAAGTTTTTCAAAAATATAAATTAGCGAGAAAGGAGGACTGATTACAAATCATATTGTTCATCCCTAAAGTTTTTAAGTTACTACACCTAAAGAGGAATAAGAATTTGTACACAAGGACCTATAGTCAAGAGAATCAACAAAATGACATAAAGATGTTGAATACCCTATCTAACCGAACGAGTGGAATAGCAACATAATGGACTCACAAAAATACGCCAGCTGCAATCTCAATGCCTTTTACACAAGGTCTTTCCAGAAATAGAGTAGTAAAACAATATTTGACGATTTAGGATTCCAACTATCATGCTAATTAATGTGGATTGTAACCCTTCCTTAGAGTATGTAATCTACATGATATCATGTCACATAACCATTACAGATAGAATATTAACACGTCAGGGTCAAAGTAGCAATTTAGAGATTACTAGCAGAGTGATTAGCTCGCCGGACCCTTTCTAAATATATGCTTCATTACATTTTCTTCTCCAAATTAGAACCCACAATTAATGACATAACATACATTTTTGCAGCAACTATTAACAAGTGGAGGCCTACGCAATAGTCAATAACAACCAAATAGAGTATGCTTGCACAACAATAAAAACTCACGCGTATCGCCACACCCCTCTTTTCCAACCCCAAAATAACCACAACCAAAACCCAATCACGAATCATCAAATCATTAAAGATAGAAAAAATATATGTCATACAGTCCTATAATTGTTCAATATAACCATAATAACTCGAACTCACCGCTTCCGATCACCATCTTGTAAGTTCGTCCAATAATTACATTTGGAATCGTGTCATTCCCTTCATAAGCAATAAGAGGTTAAAAGGGCAGAACCTCAACTTAAACTTGATAGAGCTTATAGTATTTAAGCATGTCTTGTCAATAACAAATAGTCTCCTTAAACACACGACGTTGAAACAAGAAGAAACAATTTGAAAATTACAATGCAATAACATAACCAACGTTACACTAATTTATCTTACAATTAAATACCCATCTATACTTCTTCTTCTCTTCCAGACTCATATCAACAAGAACCACACACATACAAAGCATTTCCAAAAATTTCAACAACAACATAAGAAAATACTTCAAAACAGCCCAACATCACGTAACTATCCAAATACGATTTTTCCAGCTGTTTATTCATGTTCTCGCTTATATAGCGTAGGTATAACTTTGAATCACTCAAAAATTTGAAGTGTGAGAATTATTACCTCCAAACAACCGCAATACCACCTAAAGCAAGACTCCTTCAACATGAAGAATCGTTCAAATCACAACCAACAAGGAGGAAAGAAGTAACACAATCTCTATTAACGTTCCGAGGGTGAAACCACGTTGAAATGATGTAGATCTTTCCTTGGCTGATAGGGTAACCTTTAGAGAGGATTTAGGACAGTTTTAGTCATATTTGGTCGAAACAAATGAGATAAAACGAAGGGAAATCATATCTTATAAAGCTAAACCGACATAGGGGATAGGGGCCCACCTTTACGTGCCTGCTTGTAAAGTCTCACTAAAATATGAATATCTCTTAATTCTGAAGTCGTATAGACAAATGGTTTAGTGCGTTGGAAAGTAGACTCGTATACCTTCGATTTAGTATATTGGGGTTATTCTAAAGCTTTATAGATTGGGAGAAAAGCTCCGAGACATTTAACCCAAATTTCAGAAAGTTTATCAAAGAACTTACTCTAACTTTAGCCGACTTTTTATTTCCCAACTTGCTTGACTTCAAAACTTAACTTATGATCATTGGGCTACTATATCACCTTATAAAACATCATTCTTAGCATATAAGACATTCTTTGTCCTATCCCAAAGATACTGGATAACTTGAACCTTCCGAACGGGTGGGGTGTTAGAAGAGACATTCTTTAACGCGAACTTGTTTAAGGGCATCCTTGACCCATAATGTTAGTCTAATTCTTTAAAAATTTTACCTCCCCTTTGCAACCTTATTCTCCTAAAATGATACACCAAGTCCTATAAGTCTCATACACTCATGCAATGATACGCATATTATGCGAAAGAACCACGGGGTCTCACATTCTCCCCTCCTTAAGAACATTCGTCCGCGAATGGATTCGAGAAATCTCTTGGTTATATTCTTTGCTGCCACGGTGCTATTTGCAAGGCTATATCTATTAAGTCCACAAATCTTAAATCCAGTTCGGAAAATCTAATTACAAGGCTTCGTATATCTAGCTCGCGACAAGCCATATAAACTGCATTTTTGAGGTATTTAAAATCCAATTAAGTTTGTGTACATGAATAATTGTCAAATATTGAAACACAACTCAGCTTAAGTCGTCAATAGTTGGGGGTACTTCTTTCTTATTTCCTCCTCGGCTTCTCAAGTTATTTCCTCAACGTTATTATTCCGCTGTAACACTTTCACATAAACCACTTCTTTAGTCCAAATTTTTCTTACCTGCCAATCCAACCTAGCTACTAATCCCTCAGCATACGAAAAGTACTCAGAGAAACAAATATACTCAACGGGCCTAATCTGTGAAGCATTTCCAATGCACTTCTACAACATATATACATGGCACACTAGATGGACCACTTTCAATTCTGAAGTCATATCAAGCTCGTATGCCACCCTGCCAATCCTCCAAATAATCTTATATGGCCTTACATACCTTGGACTCGACTTAACTCAACTTCTCGTTCTTGACGAATCACATGATACCCTTCCTAGGAAATACTTTCTAGAAAACACAATCTTCTACATCAAACTCTAAGTCTCGCAATCAAACCTAGGAACTGATATCTATCAATCTTCTCTCGGTAGTCGACATTGGCATAACAAGGATTCCACCAATCCATGCCCATATCAATAACAAAGTCGAGCATCTCTAGCTCTATCACGTCTACAAATTTCTGATGACCAACAATCTCAACTATAAAGCCTCGATAAATCCTCTTGAGCATAAAAGAAACACAAAGCACGATTTAATTAGATTTCATACGTACTTATAACTCAGTTCTATAGCACGATCTATAAATTGAAAGAAAAGTAACCAATCCTAAATGCCCTATAGACTCTTAATTATAAGTGTGGTGCATAACACACCCATAAACAAAAATCTAAAAGACACGGCTTGTGGACTCCCTGGGACACGACTTGCTCTGATACCAAGTATGTCACGCCCTGAACTAGGGGAGGTGTGACTGGCACTCGATACCTTATGCATTCGAGTTAGCCACTGAAACATACCAACTAACTCAATCGTGGGCCTAGAAAGTCAGGTAGCATAACATCTAAAATATTAAGCCTAGACCATTAGGGTCATAACCTGAATAACAATAACTCATATAGACAAGCCAAAAATAATAAATTACTACCTGGCCGACGAGGCCGCAATTGAGGACATACACACATACATATATATCTATACATGCCAAGCCTATGTGGCTAGAAACTGGAAGCTGCAGAAAGAAACTCAGAACACTGTGTCCAGAATAGCCTATATGAGTATCATAAGCACTGGTTGAGACAAGACCCCGACTATACCCAAACTGTACAACAAAAGTAAACATCTTATGAAAGCTCCAGGAAGAGGTGGATCTTACCAACTCACAGTTGAACCTTGAATCCTAGTGGAGGGGTCAATTAGAATCCCTACCTTGACCTGCATGCACAAAACAAAAATGCAACGTCCCCAGACAATGGAATGTCAGTACGGATCAAAATGTACTGGTATTTAAGGCGGAAAATAGAATCGTAACTAGTTGATATAAAAAGGGTAAAAAAGATACCACCTGAAACAAAAACTTTGATAGCCTCTATGGTTGACATCCAACCTTATATAAATTAAATATGCATGGGATGCTCGCATAATCGTATGTCGTGAATCCATATATATAGATGCAAATGCATGTCATACCCAACCAAGTGCTAGCAATAGTGGTGCCTTCCGGTAGTGAACCGACATCATATTCGCCAACTTGTGGCAATCTATATCTCATACGTATGAATACAGGAAATAGGCCCCATATCTTCCGATTATAGCTCGGGAGTAGAATGCATAGCATGTAATGTCATGGATTTGTAATGCATTTCTGTTACCTGAATCATGTTGCCAATCATGGCCCGTAGGTACTCTTGTCTTCATGATCTTGAAATCACTTCCGTATCACATGTAAATGCCTCGTAGAACCTTATAGATGTGTAGATTAAACTGGAACACGTAACTAAGATTTAGAAACGTAACTTAAACCTGAGGATGTTCATAAAGAGCTCAAAGCTCTTCACTTAGTATATATATATGTTTCCTTAGTAGTTTTTAGAAAAATACGTCCTTTAGTAGTTTAAACATATGATTTACATTTAAGAGTTTTGGAGATCAACGTATTATTTTAAAGTTTTACAAAAATATAAACTAGCGAGAAAGGAGGACTGATTTCAAATTCATATTGTTCATCCCTAATCTTTTTAAGTTACTACACCTTAAGAAGAAAAAGAATTTTTACCAAGGCCCTATAGTCAAGAGAATCAACAAAATGACATAAAGACGCTGAATACCCTATCTAACTAAACGAGTGGAATAGCAACATAATGGAGTCATAAAAATACGCCAGCTGCAATCTCAACGCCTTACACAAAAGGTCTTTCCAGCAATAGAGTAGTAAAATAATATTTGACGATTTAGGATTCCAAAATTCATGATCAAAGGAAGTACAGTGCTTAGCCTTAACATACCTCAATTCTAAGTCTTGCGCTATTTATGTGGATTGTACCCCTTCCTTAGAGTATGTAATCTACATGATATCATGTCACACAACCATTACAGATAGAATATTAACACGTCAGGGTCAAAGTAGCAATTTAGAGATTACTAGCAGAGTGATCAGCTCGCCAGACCCTTTTTAAATGTATGCTTCATTACATTTTCTTCTCCAAATTATAACCCCAAATTAATGACATAACATACATTTTTGCAGCATTTATTAACAAGTGGATGCCTATGCAATAGTCAACAACAACCAAATAGAGTATACCTGCACAACAATAAAAACTCACGCGTATCGCCACACCCCTCTTTTCCAACCCCAAAATAACCACAACCAAAACCAATCACGAATCATCAAACCATTAAAGATAGAAAAAATATATGTCATACAGTCCTATAATTGTTCAATATAACCATAATAACTCGAACTCACTGCTTCTGATCACTATCCTGTGAGTTCGTCCAATAGTTACATTTGGAATCATGTCTTTGACTTCATAAGAAATAAGTGGTTAAAAGGGCAGAACCTTAACTTAAACTTGATGGATCTTATAGTACTTTAGCATGTCTTGTCAATAACAAACAGACTCCTTAAACACACGACGTTGAACCAAGAAAAAACAATTTGAAAATTGTAATGCAATAACAGAACCAACGTTACACTAATTTATCTTACAATTAAATACCCATCTATACTTTCTCTTCTTTTCCAGACTCATATCTACAAGAACCACACACATACAAAGCATTTCCAAAAATTCCAGCAACAACACCATTAGAAAATACTTCAAAACAGCCCAACCTCACGTAACTATCCAAATACAATTTTTCCAGCCATTTATTCGTGTTCTTTCTTATATAGCGTAGCTATAACTTTGAATTACTCAAAAAAATGAAGTTTGAGAATTATTACCTCCAAACAATACCAATACCACCTAAACACGAGACTCTTTCACCATGAAGAATCCTTCAAATCACAACCAAAAAGGAGGAAAGAACTAATATAATCTCTATAAACGTTCCGAGGGTGAAACCACATTGAAATGTTGTAGATCTTTGCTTGGCTGATAGGGTAACCTTTAGAGAGGATTTTGGACAGTTTTAATCTTAGTTGGTCGAAAAAATGAGATAAAACAAAGGGAAATCATATCTTATAAAGCTAAACCGACATAGGGGCTAGGGGCCCACCTTCACGTGCCTGCTTGTACAGTCTCACTAAAATTTGAATATCTCTCAATTTTGAAGTCGTATGGACAAATGGTTTAGTGTGTTAGAATTTAGACTTGTATACCTTCGATTTGGTATATTGGGGTTATTCTAAAGCTTTATAGATTGGGAGAAAAGCTCCGAGACATTTAACCCAAATTTCAGAAAGTTTATCAAAGAACTTACTCTAACTTTTGCCGACTTTTTATTTCCCAACTTGCTTGACTTCAAAACTTAACTTACGATCATTGGGTGACTATATCACCTTATAAAACATCTCTCTGAGCATATAAGACACTCTTTGCCCTACCCCAAAGGTACTGGATAACTTGAACCTTCCGAACCGGCGGGGTGTTAGAAGAGACATTCTTTAATGTGAACTTGTTTAAAGGCATCCTTGACCCATAACGTTAGACTAATTCTTTGATTTTTTTTACCTCCCCTTTGCAACCTTATTCTCCTGAAATGATACACCAAGTCATATAAGCCTCATACACTCATGCAATGATACGCATATCATGCGAAAGAACCACGGGGTCTCACAACAATCACCCTACGTAACATCGATTTTAATCCCCGCACCCCTAGATTACTTGTTACTTATCTAAATTTCTGAAATCTTAGCTTAATTGTGATTTTTCTTAACTAAATCCCTCTATTAAATTTTGTGGAATTATCCACCCATCTGTTTATTACCACAAATGAACGAATGTAAATTCCAAATTTCCTAATAGAATCCCTTGCCTTGTATTATTTTCTGTGGGATTCGACCCCGTCTCTTGGTTGATATTTTTATTGATAAACAACCACTTACTCTTTAATTGATTTTGAAGGGTAGTTTAAGCGTTATCAAAAATGGCGTCGGTGCCGGGGAATGATTGCTAGAAATTTCATTTGAGAAATTAGCTTGCGAATTTGCTTAGTTGTAGTAGATTGTTGTTTGGTGTTGTGGTCTGCTGCTTTGCAGGTATCAAAGCATGAGTGACAACGATAGTCACTACGAGAAGAATAATAACATCAGTGATTTGAATGAAATGCATGTGAATATATGTCGAACGCACTCCACGATGTTAGTCGTGACCGCTGAACGTTCCTAGTATGAAAAGGCCAAGGGTCTTTTCATTTTCAAAAAGAAAAATCTTTGCCAAGTCTCAGATCCTTTCCTCCCTTTCATTCACAATATCATATTTTAGTGTGTGAGTGACCTTTTTGTGATTATTGAGTGTGTGGAGTGCATTATCTTGCTAGATCAGTCCATACCCTTACCTTGCACGTTTTCACATTTTGCTTCTATTTGAAGTTGGTATTCGATATCTATCTTTTTGTTTGAGCTTAAATGTGTTTTATGTATGGACATTTGGCCATATGATGCATGTTGTTCGTTGATTTTATTTATTTGTGCTAAAATGATTATATTGATGTGTGCCCATGAGTTGATTGCTTATGTTTGTGCCGAGAAATTGCTAAACTTGTTGGTTACTTGCTGAAATTGGCTGGTAAATATTGTTGGGTCTTGGTTGAATTTGATGTGGGTGAAGTCTTATTAGCCTAGTGATAAAGACGAACATGTTGACCATCTTATAAGTGGTAGATTTGCACTCATTTGAGGTCTATTTAGCTCAATAATTAGCATACTCAATGCCTAATTTTGTCCTATTCTGATAAAATGTTGATGCTTTGTAGCTATGAAGGAAAATGAACAAGGCAATAGTTGATGTTTGAAAGAATGGCCAGAAATGCAAAAACAAAGTGTAAACTATACATTGTTGATCGCTTAACAAGAAGGGAGGATCGCAAATTGAGCACGACCTCACCCAAAATTACAGTGCATAGCACTTGTGTCTAACATATCAAGTTGGAAAACTCTATTGAAAAAGGGCGATGTGTCGAATGAGAAAAGTGACCTTGCAGAACATTACCTAAAATGACAGTGTAAAAGAAAAGATTGATTGCTCGAAAGGCGAACCAAGGTGGTACTCAGCGATTCACCGACTATGAAAGGATGACTCATGCGAGTTCAGCAACTGAGGTTCAAACACTTGAAGCCTAGAGCATGAAAAGGTGAGCTAAGGAGCAAAAGGCGATTTGTTGAACGAGCTCGGTGAGCCCGATTAATATCGTTGAATAAGACGTGCATTGGGTTTTAAGGGAAATTTTGGGAAACTATAAATAGTCCAAAGGAGACAGAAATATATACCAAGTTATTTATTAAAAAATTAGTTCTAAAATAGAGTTTTGACACAGAACACGTGACCCTTTTGACGACCACTTTCTAGCTTTTGGGGTTTTTCAACTTTGCCCTTGAATTTGATAAATTGAAGTTGAATCCAAAGTGGGTTTACTTGTAATTTCTTAATTTCATGAAACCCATGGTTGTTTCCATAAAAAGTATACTTTCTTTACTTTTTGTGATGGGCGGCTAAAACCCCAAGATCTAGGGGTAAAATTATGGGGTTGGATGTTGATTTAATGTAGTGGATATTGTGTTATGCTCTGTTTTCCTACTATTCATACATGAATTTGGGCTAATTAGCATGGGAATAATTTATGGGTTAAGGTTGCAAACTTAATTTCTACTTCCGATCATTGGTTGATGCTTGAAAGAGATTGATTGGAACGGGTAATTACTCCAATACTAGAAATTTAGGTTTTATGTCTATAACTTGCTTGAAAATAGAGTTTATGGATCAAATCTATTTTGCCGTATTTTATAAAGAGAGAATAGAATAAGGTTTTCGATTGTTTAGTTTGGCATTTAGATGAGACCGAAAGGAGATTCTATGCATAGATGCTTTGAGATCAAAAGATGATTAGCGTCTATAGAGCGGCACAATTACCCCTATGTGACATCAATCTCCAATCCGTGCACCCCTAGATTGCTTGTTATTTCTTGAATTCTCCGATATTTTAGTTCAATTTCTAAAATTGATAACCAAAAAATTTTATTAAATTTGTGGAATCATCCACCCACTTGTTCTTATTATTACAAATGAGCGATCTTAAAATCCAAATTTCTTGATAGGAATTCTCTACAATAGACTATTCTCTATGGATTCAACCCTGACTTTTCGTTGGGGTTTATTTTATTGACTACAACTGTTATCCCTTTTAATTGGTTTTTAGAAGGACATTTGAGCGTTATCACTATCACCAAGTGAGAAAGGTAAAGATGTTGACCATCGCTGAAGGCGACAATACAAGGAGAAAAGTTAAAGGCTTGAAGACAAACAAATGTGGTACTTTGTGATTTGCTGAGTTTGAAAGACAAACTCCAATGAGCTCGTCAATTGAGGTTCAAACACTTGAAGCCCAGAGAAAGAGAAAGGTGAGCAGAGGAGAAGTTGTCGTGTAACACCCCGTAACTAGAAAGAACTAGAATTAGAAAGAGACATTTTTGGAAAGAATGAAAATCTGGAAAATTTGGTTTAAGTAATGTTAAGTTTGAGTTTTGGGTAAACTTCAAACGACCATATATCCTACCTCAGGATGAATTAGATGTTCTTACAGATACCGTAGGAAATATCTTGAAATTATTTTTCCAACGCCGCCGAGTTTACGCGATTCCGAGTTTGTATGAGTGAGATATCCTTATTTGAAGTTGGGCTGTTCAAATAAGGAAAGTCTAAACCGGATTTTGAAAGGGTATTTTAGTCTTTTTCTTACCCAATTATTTTAATTCGTTTTAAGGAGTTTATTTGGGGTATAATCAGAATTATATCAGTTTAGAAAAGTTGAAGTTCACGCTAGGGCTTGGAGAAAAGAGAAAAGAGGAGAAAGGAGAAAGAAAAGTCAAAGATTCATCAATAACGTTCAAGTTTGGTTGTGGATTTCTCCAAGGATTCAATCCTACGAGGTATGTGAGATCACATAGCATTGGGTTAGTTCACCCATGCGCCAATCATGATTTATTTCAGTGAATTTATGTTCTTGAAGGTTTTAAAAATTAAGTTCTTGATGGGTTTTGTTGAAGTTCTATTGAGTTCTTGATTCGTTGAAATTGTTGAGGAGTTGTTGATCCAAATTCGTGATTTTAGGTATGAATTCGAATAGAATCTTGCATATATTGATGGTATAGTTGATTCTAAGTGTTTGGGGAAAGAACTAAGTTGAAATAGGGGTTTTAGAGATGAAAAACAAAGGAGAAAAGTGAGAGTGCACCTGGGAAGGGACCTGGGGCGCCGCACCTCTCTGAGCCCCAAGAAGGGGCCGCTCAAGTTTTGGCTCTAGGGTGCCGCGCTAGCCAGAGCACCCCACCCCAGCCTCAGAAGTTTTAAGGCTGGCACCCCGCGCCTCTCAAAGCGCCAGGGACGCTAGTTCTTCCCATTCTTCCCCCATCTTTCCGCACTAGTTCCTTAGCAACGTACCTATGTTTTCTAGTTGATTTCAACACTCTAAGGTACGTCTAAACATCATGAAATCATCCATAAACATGAGATCATGAACCTTGAATCCATAATCCAATTCAAGGAAAGTTAAGATCAAAGTCAAGAGAAGTAAGAATCAAGTCAACAAAAGTTTTAATAGTTTTCCAAAAGTATTTTCCAAATGTTTTAACTTTGTTTCAAGACTTAAAGTTCAAGTTGAGTAAAGAGTAAGGAGTAAAGATTGAAGTTCGTTTCTTCCAAAGTATATGGGGACTATGTATCCCCAAAGAGTTTAAAATATTTTCACATTTAAACAAGTAAGGAAACCTTGATTTCCAAAGAACCTTTTGAGCTAGTTTTCAGAAAAGAGTAAACGCTTTCACAATTAAGAAAGAGAGGAAACTTTGATTTCCAAGATAGCCCTTGAACTAAGTTTTGAGCAATTATCCCAAATCACAGAAAGAAGTATGTTTTTAAACATTAGAGGTAGTATCATATTTTGGGAGTAGTATTGAGCACTGATATGGGGGAGAGTTGAGACAACTCCCAACCCCCATAAACCATGTAGCCATCATGGGTAGAAAAGGGTCATACTTTTTAGATGACTCCTTAGTATTTTTTAGCATAGACTAGTGGATCCACTTAGTAGTCAGGTTCTATACCCTCGGCAAGGTATAGGACGGCCCTGGCAGCGTAAGGCAAAATAATGTATCATTACAATAGCTCTTACATGATGGTTGTCGGTTAGAGAAACTCCCACAGAAGTATTTGTATTCTTATATGGGGACTATGTATCCCCAAAGAGTTTAAAATATTTTCACATTTAAACAAGTAAGGAAACCTTGATTTCCAAAGAACCTTTTGAGCTAGTTTTCAGAAAAGAGTAAACGCTTTCACAATTAAGAAAGAGAGGAAACTTTGATTTCCAAGATAGCCCTTGAGCTAAGTTTTGAGCAATTATCCCAAATCACAGAAAGAAGTATGTTTTTAAACATTAGAGGTAGTATCATATTTTGGGAGTAGTATTGAGCACTGATATGGGGGAGAGTTGAGACAACTCCCAACCCCCATAAACCATGTAGCCATCATGGGTAGAAAAGGGTCATACTTTTTAGATGACTCCTTAGTATTTTTTAGCATAGACTAGTGGATCCACTTAGTAGTCAGGTTCTATACCCTCGGCAAGGTATAGGACGGCCCTGGCAGCGTAAGGCAAAATAATGTATCATTACAATAGCTCTTACATGATGGTTGTCGGTTAGAGAAACTCCCACAGAAGTATTTGTATTCTTATATACACAGTTTAATTGTATTTTTACATATATTTTAGAGTTATATTGTATATTTGCATACACAGAGAGTATTATTGTATTTCCAATACACAGAGTTGACATCCATGTTCTACAAAGTTTATCTTTATATTGCACTTCTTTTATACTGCTTTATATTGAATGAGTTCATTTAAGTTAAGTTGAGTTGAGTTGAGCCAGGTAAGTTCTTCAGTTCCTTTCAAGCTTATGTCTTGTTTTAGAATTCCCCTCGCATACTCTTGCATTCAAAGTACCGATGCCATTTGGCCTACATCTTTTAATGATGCAGATACAAGTAACCAGGATCAGCATCCAGTGCATCGTTGATTCTAGTTGAGCTCCAGACTTGTTGGTGAGCCTCATTGCTTCCGGAGGATCCCCTTTATTGCTTTTAGTAGTTTTAGTTTCATTAGGATGTCGTGGGTCTTGTCCCGACATCTATCTAAGTTGTTTAGAGGCTTCATAGACAGTCAGATATTAGTTTTTGAGTTTTCCATTTCCTGTTTTTAATTGTTGAGACTTGAGTTGCCATTTTGGCTAAGTTTAATATTTCTTAAAGACATTTGTATGAGTTATCCTTTGAGACTGTTTCTTGTGTTTAAGACTTCCGTTGAGTAAGTAAGCCACGCCAAGGGTTCGCTTGGGGCCAACAATGGTTCTCGAGTGTCAGTCCCACCCAGGGTGTAGGCTCGAGGCGTGACAAACTTGGTATCAGAGCACAGAGTTCAAGATTCCTAGGGAGTCTATGAAGTCGTGTCTGTAAAGTCCTAGTTATTGGTGTGAAGTGAGTCACATCTATAATTAGGAGGCTGCAACATTTTAGGAACTATCTTACTTTCTTCTTACTCATTTCATGTGATCCAATTCATCTCTATACATTTCTTTCTAACTCGTGCTTGCGCATAACCGGTTTTGAGTTTGACTATTTTTTAGAGTGCTTCCATGGGGCGTTTCTTTCCCCCGTGAGCTAAGAGAAGCAAAGAGCAGGATCAGTTTATTCGTTGTTGGGTTGCCTTGTCTGTCAAATAAGGAAAGTAAGGCAGTCATGCTAATAGGTGACATGGGTATAGCAAGGTTGATGGTCTATGTGTAGCAAGTTGAGGAAGAGAAGTTGAGGGATAGGGAGGAGGTTAGAAATAAGAAAGCAAAGATAGGGAATGAGTCTGGGCAGTAGAGGAATAATGTGAACTGGTCTTCTTTCCAACAAAAGAAAAAGCGACCTGCTCTATCATCTGCTAGTGCACCTGCACCAAAGAACAAAAGTGAGTACAATAGTAAGAATTTCGTAGCCAAAGCTGCCTATTCTCAGGGTAGTATGGCTCAAGGGGGTAGTAAGCCTCCTGCATGTGCTAAGTGTGGTAGGAACCACTCAGGTACATGTCATGATGGCTCCACTGGTTGCTTCAAGTGTGGCCAGAACGGTCATTTCATGCGAAAGTGTCCAAAGAACAAGTAGGGTAGTGGAAATGGAGGCATTGGAGCCCAGTCTTCTTCAGTTGCCCCACCAGACAGGGCTGCACCTAGAGGAGCTACTTTAGGTACTGGCGGAGGAGCAAACCGCCTATATGATATCACTAGTCACCAAGAGCAAGAAGATTTGCCAGATGTTGTCACTGGTATGATCCAAGTCTTTAACTTTAATGTTTATGCTTTGCTAGATCTAGGAGCGAGTTTATCCTTTATAGCTTTGTATGTTGCGATAAATTTTAATATTATTCCTGAGCAACTTAGTGAACCCTTCAGTGTTTCTACACCTGTTGGTGAGTCTATTCTAGCAGAGAGAGTCTATCGTGATTGTCCCATTTTCGTCAATCACAAGAGTACCATGGCTGATTTAGTTGAGTTGGACATGGTAGATTTTGATGTCATTCTTGGTATGGACTGGCTTCATGCCTATTATGCCTCAGTTGATTGTAGAACTTGAGTTGTCAAGTTTCAGTTTCCAAATGAGGCAGTCTTAGAGTGGAAAAGTAGTTCAGCAGTGCCTAAGGGTCATTTTATTTTGTACCTTAAGGTAAGAAATTTAGTTTCCAATGGGTGTTTCTATCACTTAGTTGAGTTAATGACTATAGTGTTGAGATACCTCCTATTCATTCAGTTTCTGTAGTAAAAGAGTTTCCAGAAGTCCTTCATGAGAGAGAGATAGACTTCGGTATAGGCTTTCTTCGAGATACTCGTCCGATATCTATTCTGCCATATAGGATGGCTCTAACAAAATTAAAAGAATTGAAAGAACACTTGAAAGAACTCTTAGATAAGGGATTTATTCAACCAAGTGTCTCACCTTGGGGTGCTCAGGTCTTATTTGTGAGGAAGAAAGATGGTTCCCTTAGGATGTGTATATATTACCGTCAGTTGAACAAGGTTACCATCAAGAATAAGTATCCTCTCCTAAGGATTGATGATCTTTTCAATCAACTTTAGGGTGCCACCTATTTCTCTAAGATAGACCTCAGATCTGGCTACCATCGGTTAAGAGTAAGGGAATGTGATATTCCAAAGACAGCTTTCTGGATCCGTTATGGTCATTATGAGTTCCTAGTTATGTCCTTTGGTTTGACCAATGCACCTGCAACATTCATGGGCCTTATGAATAGAGTATTCAAGCCTTATTTAGATATGTTTGTTATCGTGTTCATTGTTGACATACTAATCTATTCGAGGAATAAGGAAGATCATGCTAACCATCTCACAATAGTTCTCCAAACTCTAAAGGATAGAGAGTTGTATGCTAAGTTCTCTAAGTGTGAGTTTTGGCTTGAGTCTGTGGAATTCTTAGGCCACATTGTGTCTAGAGAGGGAATTAAAGTTGACACTCAGAAAATAGAGGCAGTGCAGAATTGGCCTAGATCCACATCTCCAACTGATATTAGGAGTTTCTTGGGGTTGGCTGGACATTATAGAAGGTTCGTAGAGGGGTTCTCGTCTATTTCGTCTCATTTGACCAAGTTGATTCAGAAAACAATGAAGTTTCAATGGTCTGAAGCTTGTGAGAAAAGCTTTCAGGAATTGAAAAAAAGGTTGACTACTGCCCCAGTATTGACCTTACCAGAAGGTACGCAAGGCCTTATTGTGTATTGTGACGCATCTAGAGTTGGTTTAGGTTGTGTGTTAATGCAGAATGGCAGAGTTATAGCTTATGCCTCCAGAAAGTTGAAAGTTCATGAGAAGAATTACCCAACCCATGATGCCATTATCTTTATGGTGTTCATGTGGATGTGTTCACCGATCACAAGAGCCTTCAATATGTGTTCACTTAGAAAGAGCTTAATCTCAGACAAAGGAGGTGGTTAGAATTACTCAAGGATTATGATATGTGTATTCTTTATCACTCAGGTAAGGCTAATGTGGTTGCTGATGCTTTAAGCAGGTTGTCTATGGGTAATACCTCCCATGTTGAAGAAGAAAAGAGAGAGTTAGTGAAAGATGTGCATAGACTTGCGCACTTGGTATTTCGACTAATGGATCCCATAGAAGGAGGAGTAGTGGTGATGAATGAGGATGAATCATCATTAGTGTCTGAAGTAAAAGAGAAGCAAGACCAAGATCCTATTTTTCTTGAACTAAGGTCAAATGTTCATAAGCAAAAAGTTTTGGTTTTTGAACAAGGGGGAGATGGTGTATTGAGGTATCAAGGTAGGTTGTGTGTACCAAGAGTGGATGAACTCCAAGAGAGGATCATGGAAGAAGCTCATAGCTCTAGATATTCCATTCATCCAGGTTCCACAAAGATATATCGCGACTTGAGAGAAGTTTATTGGTGGAGTAGTATGAAGAAGGGCATTGCAGAGTTTGTTGCTAAGTGTCCAAATTGCCAACAAGTTAAAGTAGAGCACCAAAGGCCTGGTGGTATGGCTCAACATATAGAACTTCCAAAATGGAAGTGAGAGATGATCAATATGGATTTCATCACAGGTTTACCAAGGTCTCGCAGACAACATGATTCTATTTGGGTGATTGTTGATAGAATGACAAAATCAGCCATTTTCTGCCGGTAAAGACTACCCATTCAGAAGAAGATTATGCTAAATTGTATATTCAAGAGGTGGTAAGACTTCATGGGGTTCCGGTCTCCATTATTTTGGACAGAGATGTGCAATTTATTGCATAGTTTTGGAAATTATTCCAAAAAGGCTTGGGTTCAAAGGTGAATTAAGTACTGCATTTCACCCTCAGACAAATGGGCAAGCAGAGCGTACTATTCAGAACTTAGAGGATATGTTGAGGGCTTGTGTGATTGATTTCAAAGGTAATTGGGATGATCACCTACCTCTTATTGAATTTGCTTAAAACAATAGTTACCACTCTAGCATCCAAATGGCTACTTATGAAACTCTTTATGGGATAAGATGTAGATCTCCTATTGGATGGTTTGAAGTTGGTGAAGCTGGGTTGATAGGACCAGATTTAGTTCATCAAGCTATGGAGAAGGTGAAAGTCATTCAAGAGAGGTTGAAAACGGCGCAGAGTCGTCAGAAATCCTACACTGATGTTAGGAGAAGGGAGTTAGAGTTTGAAGTAGATGATTGGGTATACTTGAAAGTTTTACTCATGAAGGGTGTTATGAGATTTGGTAAGAAGGGGAAGCTTAGTCCCCGGTATATTGGTCCTTACAGAATATCCAAGATGATTGTCAATGTAGCTTATGAGTTAGAGCTACCTCAAGAGTTAGCAGCGGTTCATCCGACATTTCACATTTCCATGTTGAAGAAGTGCATGGGAGATCCTTCATTTATCATACCAGCTAAAGATATTGGGATCAAGGATAGCTTATCTTATGAAGAGATTTTGGTTCAGATTCTAGATCGCCAAGTTTGCAAGTTGAGAACTAAGGAAGTAGCATCAGTCAAAGTCCTTTGGAGGAATCAGTTTGTTGAGGAAGCTACTTGGTAAGCTGAGGAAGATATGAAGAAGAGATATCCACATCTCTTCGAATCCAGAGAAGTTCCAGATAAAGGTACTAATTCTCTTCTTAAGACTCTTTAATTTATAGGTAAGCATGTTGTATTTGCGTTGCTAGTTGGGTGTTTGAGCTGAATGTTTCATTTTACACCCTTAGCCTACTAAGAGTAAGCTCATTCGAGGATGAATATTCCCAAGGGGGAGATATTGTAACACCCAGTAACTAGAAAGAACTAGAATTAAAAAGAGCCATTTTTGGAAAGAATGAAAATCTGGAAAATTTGATGAAGTAATGTTAAGTTTGAGTTTTGGGTCAACTTCAAATGACCATAACTCCTAGATCAGGATGAGTTAGGTGTGCTTACAGATACCTTAGGAAATATCTTGGAATTATCTTTCCAAAGCTGCCGAGTTTGCACGATTCAGAGTTCTTATGATTGAGCTATCCCTATTTGAAGTTGGGTTGTTCAAATAAGGAAAGTCTAAACCTGATTTTGAAAGGGTATTTTATTCTTTTCCTTATATCAGTTTAGAAAATTTGAAGTTCACGCTAGAATTGGAGAAAAGAGAAAGGAGAAAGAAAAGTCAAGATTCGTCAAGAACGTTCAAGATTGGTTGTGGATTTCGCCAAGGATTCAATCCTACAAGGTATGTGAGATCACATAGCATTGGGTTAGTTCACCCATGCATCAATCATGATTTATTTCAGCGAATTTAGGTTTTTGAAGGTTTTAGAAATTGAGTTCTTGATGGATTTTGTTGAAGTTCTATTGAGTTCTTGATTCGTTGAAATTGTTGAGGAGTTGTTGATCCAAATTCGTGATTTTAGGTGTGAATTCGAATAGAATCTTGCATATATTGATGGTATAGTTGATTCTAAGTATTTTGGGAAAGAACTAAGTTGAAATAGGGGGTTTATAGATGAAAAATGAAGGAGAAAAGTTGGAGTGCACCTGGGCAGGGGCCTGGGGCGCCACCCCTCTCAGAGCCCCAAGAAGGGGCCGCTGAAGTTTGGGCTCTGGGGTGCCGCGCCAGCCAGAGCGCCCCACCACAGCCTCTGAAGTCTTAAGGCTGGCGCCTCACACCTCTCAGAGCCCCAAGGACGCCAGTTCTTCCCATTCTTCCCCTATCTTTCCGTACTACTTCCTAAGCAACGTACCTATGTTTTCTAGTTGATTCCAACACTCTAAGGTACGTCTAAACATCATGAAATCATCCATAAAAATTAGATCATGAACCTTGAATCCATAATCCAATTCAAGGAAAGTTAAGATCAAAGTCAAGAGAAGTAAGAGTCAAGTCAAGAAAAGTTCTTAGAGTTTTCCAAAGTCTTTTCCAAATGTTTTAACTTTCTTTTAAGACTTAAAGTTCAAGTTGAGTAAAGAGTAAGGAGTAAATATTGAAGTTCATTTCTTCAAAAGTATATAGGGACTATGTATTCCTAAAGAGTTTAAAATATTTTCACATTTAAACAAGTAAGGAAACCTTGATTTCCAAAAAGCCTTTGAGCTAGTTTTTAGAAAAGAGTAAATGCTTTCACAATTAAGAAAGAGAGAAAAGTCTGATTTCCAAGATAGCCCTTGAGCAAAGTTTTTGAGCAATTATCTCAAATCACAGAAAGACGTATGTTTTTAAACATAAGAGCTAGTATCATATTTTGAGAGTAGTATTGAGCACCGATATGGGGGAGAGTTCAGACAACTCCCAGCCCCCATAAACTATGTATCCATCATGGGTAGAAAAGGGTCATACTTTTTAGATGATTCCTTAGTGCTTTTTAGCATAGACTAGTAGATTCACTTAGTAATCAGGTTCTATACCCTCGACAAGGTATAGACGGCCCTGGCAATGTGAGGCAAAATGTTGTATCATCACAATAGCTTTTACGTGATGGTTGTCGATTAGAGAAACTCCCACAGAAGTATTTCTATTCTTATATACACAGTTTAATTTTACTTTTACATACATTTCAGAGTTATATTGTATATTTGCATACACACAGAGTATTATTGTATTTCCAATACACAGAGTTGACATCCATGTTTTAAAAAGCTTTTCTTTATATTGCAATTGTTTTATACTGCTTTATATTGAAATGAGTTCAGTTAAGTTAAGTTGAGTTTAGTTGAGCCAGGTAAGTTCTTCAGTACCTTTCAAGCTTATGTCTTGTTTTAGAATTACCCTTGCATACTCGTACATTCAATGTACTGATGCCATTTGGCCTGCATCTTTTATAGATGCAGATACAGGTAACCAGGATCAGCATCCAGCGCATAGTTGATTCTAGTTGAGCTCCAGACTTGTTGGTGGGCCTCCTTGCTTCCGGAGGATCCCTTTTATTGATTTTAGTAGTTTTAGTTTCATTAGGATGTCGTGGGTCTTATCCCGACATCCATCTAAGTTGTTTAGAGGCTTCATAGAGATTCAGATGCTAGTTCTTGAGTTTTCCATTTCCTATTTTTAATGGTTGAGACTTGAGTTTCCATTTTGGCTAAGTTTAATATTTCTTAAAGACATTTGTATGAGATCTCCTTTGAGATTGTTTCTTGTGTTTAAAACTTTTGTTGAGTAAGTAAGCCAGGCCAAGGGTTTGCTTGGGGCCATCAATGGTTCTCGAGTGCCAGTACCGCCCAGGGTGTAGGCTCGGGGCGTGACATGGCGATCCGCCCATTGTGATCGGTGAGCTCAACTAATGTCGCCCAATGGGTCACGTATTGAGTTTTTGGCCAAATTTTTGGGAAATTATAAAAAACCCAAAGAGGAGTTCGGAAAGAGAGTTCAAAAATTCCAAAAATTTTGAATAATAGATAGAGAGAGAAACACTTTACCTTGTGAAGAACACTTTCTAGTATTTGGGGTTTTTCAACTTTGTTCTTGAAATTGATAAACTGAAGTTGAAGTCAAAATGGGTTTGCCTTCAATGGTTTAATTTCATGTTACCCATGGCTTCTTTCATGAAAGGTATAATTTATTTGCTCTTTGTGATGGGTGGCTAAAATCGCAACCTCTATGGGTGAAACTATTGGGTTCGGTATTGATTTAATGTAGTGGTATTGTGTTTTGCTCTTTTTTGCTGATGTTCATACCTAGATTTTGGCTAGTTAGCATATATTTAACTTGTGGGTTAATATTGTAAACTTAATTCCTACTTCCGATCTTTGATTGATGCTTAAAAGAGATTGATTGGAGTGGGTAATTATTCGATAATTGAAATTTAGGATTGATGTCTATAACTTGCTTGAAAATAGAAGTTATGGGTTGGATCTATTTGCCTTATTGTAGTATCAAAAGAGAGAATAATGTAAGGTATTGTGTTTTTTAGTATAGCACATAGAAGTGACCGAAAGAAATTCTCTAAAATGTTTCTATGAGATCAAAAGAAGATTAGTGTTGTTGAAGATGACCTAGTCTATCCATAAATGTTCATAACTACAAAGCAACTCAATTACCCCTATATGACATTCATTACCAATCCCCGCAACCCTAGATTACTTGTTACTTATTTGAATTTCTAAAATCTAGCTTAATTGTGATTTTTGATAACCAAATCCTTCTATTAAATTTGGTGAAATTATCCACCCACTTGTTTATTACTGCAAATGAACGAATTTACATTCCAAATTTCTTGATAGAATTCGTAGCCCTGTATTATTCTCTGTGGGATTCGACCCCGACTCTTCGTTGGGTATATTTATTGACAAACGACCACTTACTCTTTAATTGATTTTGAAGAGTAGTTTGAGCATTATCAAAAATAGCGTCGTTGTCGGGGAATGATGGCTAGAAATTTCATTTGAGAAATTAGCTTGTAAATTTGCTTAGTTGTAGTAGATTCGGTATTGTGGTTTGCTTGTTTGCAGGTATCCAAGCATGAGTGACCACAGTAGTGACAACAATAGTCACTACGGGAAGAATGATAACATAAGTTATTTGAATCATAATTATAAAGAAACCCATGTAGATTGAATAGAACCCTAAATTTGAGTTGAGAATTCAACTTGTAAAATTGGAAGATCTTGGGAACCCTATGGAGGAAAGGACTCCATAGGTCAATACTAACATACATTAGTGATTAGGGCCCAATAGTTATGGTGAATTGAAAATCTTGAATTGAAACCTTGCCTTTTTCTTCCTTAGCCTTAGAGGGGATTTTGAGAATGAACCTGGAGGGAAATTTATGATTTAGGAGAATGATTTGGAATGGGTAATTTTAGGAATTAAATCATTTAAATAGCACATATAATGGAGGTTAAATCGACATAACTTAGGTATCAATCACAAAGGGAAAGACTAAATAGCCTTCAGTTGAGAAGTGGACGAGTGACCTATATAGATTCGTCAACCGTCTGCATAAGGCACCACTGGCCGTATAGGGAACCGTCCAGGTGACCCCAAATCCTGACAGCCTTAAACATCCAGGCCACTTCCCTAAACTGATTGTGGTCCGTTTCACGAGTCGTTTAGGCTTTCGTAAAGGGTACATGTTTGTATTAGGCCTATAGACCTATGTGTTAACCTACTTTAACCTTTTCAAACTTCAAGGTGTTACACGAAGGCCATGAATACCATCATCCAGGACAACCTATTCTTTCCCACTGAAGGGAAGAATGATAACCTAATCTGGATGCTCATGGGAAATGGCATTTTTCTGTCAAAAGTGGATACCAATTGCTAGACAAAGATTGTGATAAGTTCGAGAATCCTCAACAGAAAGACTTCCGATGGATTTTGAAGCTGACAATCCCCAACAAAATCAATACCTTCATCTGGCTCTTCCATCACAATATGCTTCCCTCCAATATCTACCTTCACAGCATCGGCATCAACATTACAGAAATCAAAGTGACGATGCAACCCATATTCTTCTCCACTTCCCTAAGGCACCAAACTACTGGGAGGAGGTCGTGTCATTGAGCACACCTAGGATCAACTTGATAACTTCAATCGTTGATGCCTCCAACATAGAACAGATCTAGAGATCCACTAAGGACAAAACCTTTAAAAAAACATGCCCTTGGGAATCTGGTTATCCTTTTTCAGCATTTGGCATCTATGGCCTGGAAGAAATGATATTGTCTTTAGTGGTAACAAAAACAACATTAAAACAAACCAAGTGAAAGCCAATGACACCAAATTCCATCATCTGATCAACATAACCAGTTCAAACATGAAAAGGCACATCCTGGTCAAATGGGAGGCACCATCTCAGGAACCTACCAACTTAGCACTGATATCTCAGTCGAAACTACTGCAGGCGTGGGAGTAATTGGAGGGGTAATCAGAAACCATGATGGAGAAAGGATATACAGGTTTTCCAAAAACCTATCCCAGAAAGATGCAATACAAGCAAAAATCTTAGAAATTCTTTACGAGCTACAAGTAGCGAAAGAAATAAGCCTGACACCCATTCAAGCAAAAATTGACTCAATTATGACTATCCATATGATCACAAACGACCATCTACTTTATGCTAATGTGATTTCCGAATGCAGGTACTTGATTAGGCAGATGGGAGTAGCACTGACACATACATTCAGAGATCCAAACAGGGTCGCAGATGCAACAGCGAAGGCGGGAGCTAGGCAGGGAAGCATGAGACACCCCACCGCTTTTGAAATTCCACATGTGTGTGCCAGACAAATACTAGCAGTGGACATGTCAGGAATTTTTTTTGAAAGAACAATATCCAGCCATAATAGCAAACCAAAAGGTCATACTCTCATGACCCTAAATCACAATTCATGATGGCACCTATTTTCCCCACTGATAGGTAAGCCAACTCGATACTTTTACCAATTCAATTCAATATTTAAAGAAGAAAGATGAGAGACAACATAATATCCAAACACAAAATCATTTACAGGTATGAAATGCAGAAACCTAAAATATCACCTCAAGATTTAGTGTGATAAGTACAAGAGTTTCTAAACTACGATTCAAGTCCGGAACTAAATGACAAACCTAGACGTATGGAATATCCTATCTAAATACTAAAATAAAGCTATAACTAAAGACATAAAGGGAGGTGAGGGCCACCAAACAACCAAATAGCTCATCATAACTCCAAGATAAATCAAAACTCAATTCTGAAAACTCTAGAAAATACGCTCGAATTTGAAATTTAATCAGAACCACAAAAGAGTGCGGCAAGTGTAGTATCAGTACGAAACTAAGTGTACCCAATATATCTCATACACTGACAGTAAAGAAATGTGACAGCAGTATATAATAAAAATAATCCTTTAATTTTACAAGTTCACATTATACCTATTAACCAAGTTTTCATCAATACCGATAATCAAATGTCACATAATGTCCAATATCAAAAAAACACATACTCAAACAAGAATAAAGGATGTAATGAGATATAATGCAGTTCGACACTATGAAGTGATATGCCTCAAATGTCAAGTACTCTCTCAACCGTATATACATGATACTCCTCAGAAAAACATCAAGAGTTTATGACACATAGGGGACTCGCTAGGTACATATATCGACAAGGACGATCTCCACGTGTCTGTGCGGACGATCTCAATGCACTATAAGAAAAAGTAATAATCCCCATGCAGACAACCTCCACGTGCCCAACTTATATTTATAACATGTCACAATCCTAGCACGAACGATCTCAACGTGCCCAACTTATACTCAATCTCATATCAATGCATGTGCACAATATGATTTCAATATAAAGGGATGATGATGCATCTCAATCAATCAAATATCATAATGATATATAATCGCCTCAAATATCACAAATATTCGGGTTCAATAAAGAAACACAATCACACAAAGAAATCATGTCAATAGTATATCAACAAATGTCCATATACTTTGGCATTCTCAAATTACAATATGTCATTCTATAGTAATAAACTTTCTCTTTATAACACCGATACTCATACCAATATTCGTCATACCATTTTGAACACCTCAATAATTCAAAGAGCTAAAAATAGAAAGAACTAAATTGGAAATAGCAAAATCTAAAATTTTGCAAGTTAAGCTTAAGATATGAGTTTTGGGTCAACTTCAAACGATCATAACTTTTAGTACATGATGAGTTAGGTAGGCTATAAGGTATCAAATGAAAGGTCTTAGAATCCTCTTTTCAACGCCACCGAGATTGCTAATTTTCGAGCTCATATGAGGGAGATATGCTCGTTTGAAGTCGGGTTGTCTAGATATAGAAAGTTACCAGGATTTAAGAGCGGGTATTTTGGTCTTTTCCTTACCCAATTAAGTTATTTCATTTTTAGTAATTAATTAGGGGTCTAAACTGATTTGGTTCAGTTTACGCAATTACAATTCACGCTAGGGTTTTAGAAAAAGAATGCAAGAGGAGAAAGGAGGAGAAAAGGTCAAGATTTCATCAAGTTCTTGAAGGTTTCGTTGCGGATTTCGCCAAGGGTTAATCCCAAAGAGATATGTGAGTTCACATAGCATTGGGTTCATTCACCCACGCGCCAATCATAATTTATTCAGCATAATTTCATTCATAAAAGTAAAATATTTGAGTTCTTGATAAGTTTTGTTGAAGTTTCCTTAATAATCTTGATTGTTGAGGTTTTGATGATTTCTTGAGTAAATAGTATGAGTTCTAAGGTTGTTTTTGAGTAGATTCTTGTACACTAATGATGGGTATTCTAATCTAAGTGATTGGGGCAGAACCCACTCGATTCTAAATGAATTAGAGTCGAAAAACGAGTAAGGAAATTCATTGAACTTTCAGGGAAAAGGGGTGGGGCGACGCGCCACTCAGTGCGCCCCAACCCAAGTTTTGTAGTTATGGGTCTGGCGCCCTGCGCCACTCAGTACGCCAAGGTCGCCAGGTCCTCTACCCTTTCCCACTTCTTTCTGTTTGAGTTCCCTCGAATCGTACATATGTTTTCTAGTTGATTTCTACACTCTAAGGTACTTCTAAACATCATGAGATCATAACCCTTTAATCCATAATTCAAATTCAAGGTAAACCTAAGAGTCAAGTCTAGAGAGTTCTTAGAGTCTTTTCAAAAGTCTTTTACAAATGTTTTGAACTTGTTTTAAGACTTGAGCATTGAGTTGAGTAAGAGTAAGAATGAAGTTCATTTTCTTCAAAAGATTATATGGGAACTAAGTATTCCCAAAGAGTTAATGTTTTCACATTTAAACAAGAGAGAAAACACTAATTTCCAAGAGAGCTTTTGAGCTAGTTTTTGAGTAATAATCTCAAATCACAGAAAGAGTTATATTTTTAAACATATGAGCTAGTTACATTTTGGGAGTAGTATTTATCACCGATATGAGGACGAGTTTGAGTTCTGATAATTCAAAGTCTCTATAAACTGTGTAGCCAACATGGGTAGAAAAGGGTCATACTTTATAGATGATTCCTTAATGCTTTTAGCATAGACTAATGGATCCACTTAGTAGTAGGTTCTATACCCCGACAAAGTATAGGACGACCCTGGCAGCGTGAGGCAAGACGATGTATTATCACATAGCTCATAGTGATGGTTGTCGATTAGAGAATCTCCCACAGAGTTACATATATTTTCATATATAAACTGAGTTATTATGGTGTGTTTTTTCAATACACTGAGTTGTTATCTTCATGTTTTAAAGCTTTTATTTATACTGCATCTTTATTACTATTTTATATTGAAAAGAGTTGAGTTGAGATGAGGTAAGTTTCTTCAGTTCCATTTTCAAGCTTATGTCTTGTTTTAAAATTCCCCTTGCATGCTCGTACATTCAATGTACTGACGCCATTTGGCCTGCATCGTTTTATGATGCAGATACATGTAACCAGGATCAGCATCCAGTGCCTCGTTGATCCAGTTAAGCTTCAGAGTTGTTGGTGAGCCTCCTTGCTTCCGGAGGATCCCTTTTATTTGCTTTATTATTTTAATTTATTAGGATGACGTTGGTCTTGTCCCGACATCCATCTCAGTTATTAGAGGCTACATAGACACTTAGATATTGCTAGTTCATGAGTCTTTTCCATTTTCAGTAATTAATGATTAAAGACTTGAGTTGCCTCTTTGGCCAGTTGAATGTTTCTTTTATAACATTCTAAGTTTATTTCATGAATTTATCTTTGTTGAGTAAAGTCTTTCGCTGAGTAGTAAGTCAGGCCAAGGGTTCGCTTGGGGCCAGCAATAGTTCTCGAGTGTCAGTCGCATCCAGGGTGTAGGCTCGGGGCATGACACCATTGGTACAACCCCCATATTTCACCCTTTCCTGTTTTCTATTCCAGTTTTAAATCTTTCATTAGAAAAATATCTTTCAACAAAGTCTGAAGTCTTAACATACCTTGAAGGCTGAATACATGTCACGAATCCTCAAAATCTTGCATTTCCCTTTCATAAAGCTCCAATGTGTTTCCAATCTATCAAATGTATAATCGTCATAAGTATATGAATCTAATGAAACCCATATTACAATATTTAATTTTGGCTCAAAAATCGAGTCAAAAAGTCATCCCGAGCCACCAAATTTGAACCTAGAATTTTCTTTCAGATTATGTTCTTCCATGATAAAATAAATTCGCGTGCAAAATTTTAGATAAAACATATCGTTATTCGATCCCCAAATCATAATTTTGTTATAAGAACCCTAGAGCTATATTTTCTTCATTTAATATAAATTCTACACATTTCTCCCATAAAAAACTGTTCAAAATCATGCAAATTTTAATGAAAAGGACGAGAATTATTACCTTGATGTTTTGGAATGGAATTCGTACTTTCCTCATCTCTTTTTCCTTTTCTTTTTTCCCTTTCTTTTCTTTTTGTTTTCTGTGTAAACTTATTATTGTTGTTTGCACCAGCAACAAAACTTTAACCTTAACCTTATATATATATATATACTTCTTATTTATTATTTATGTATTCATCATTTTAGGCTTGGCCCTTTTATTTTAATTTTTTCCCATTATTATTAGCAATAAAAAATTCCCTTTATTTAATCTAAATATTATATCACTCATTTTCACAAGTCATAAATCACATAAACGCTACGAGAAGATTTAAAATTAGAAGCACAAGTAAAATTCATAAAACGATCAAGAGGGTCATTACAACATCAACCACTAAAACACACGTTTGTCCTCGAACGTCGAGAAAAATAAAGTACAGGGAGTATCAAATAGTTGAAAATATTTGCTCTGTATGTTGAACTCAATCTTCCAAGTGGATTTCTAACTTGTCTATCCCTAAAAACTCTAGGACTTTGCTCAAATGCCAAATTATTGGTCGGACTCTTTTGAGTCACATTGAATCACATGACAACCATTGACACAATACTTCTTCAACATCAAAACATGAAAAATTGGATGAACACTTGATAAGTCTGGTGGCATACCCAACATATAATAAGTCATTTCTCCAAAATGTAGAAGTACCTCAAACGGATCAATGAATCTAGGGTTGAGTTTGTCCTTCTTCCCAAACCTTAAAACACCATTCACAGGCGATACTTTCAACAAAAACTTATCTTCAATTGTGAACTTCAGTTCACAAACATTTCGATCCACATAACTTCTCTTTTATCATGGACTGTGAGAAGTCTATCTTGAATCAACTTGAAATTATCTAAAAAAAAATCTCAAAAGATTCATGCCCTAAAGTTTAACCACAAACGCATCAAATAAATAAATTGAAGAACAAGATTATCTATCATACAAAGCCTCAATAAGACTATCCGGATTTTGGGTTGGTAACTATTGTTAAAGAAAACTTCGCTAATGATAAGAATTTATCCCCCCAACCATCAAAATCAATCACGCTCATCTACAACATATTCTTCAACACTTGAATAATCTACTTGGTCTAACCAGCTATCTATGAATGAAAAATTGTGATAAGATCCATGGAATACTCAACTTGTTGTATATTAACTTCTAGAAGTTAGATGTGAACTAAGAACCTCAGTTCAAAATGATGTAAGTGGGAATAATATATAAACACACTATCTCTTGAAAGTAAACAGTAGGCAATTTCACCACATTATATGAAATCAAAATCAACACAGAGTGTACTGATTTGATTAGTCTATCCATAATGACGTAGATAATATCGAATTTTCTTTTAAGTCTATGATATTTCTATCGTGAAGTTCATGACAACCCACTCTCACTGTCACTCAAGTATAAACACCTTCTGAGTCAGACACCTATTTTTTATATTCATATTTTTCATGCTAACAGTTCAAACATCGAGAAACTTACTCTACAATGTTCCTCTTCATTTGACATCACCATAATGCTTCAAATCATAATATATTTTCTATCTTTATTGATGAATAAAATATTTAGAGTAATGAGCCTCTTTCATAATTGACTTAGTAAAAAAAACAACTTTTGAAATAGAAATATGACCCTTAATTTTTAAAATGCCCTTCAAATTCAATATTTCATCCTTATATTTCCCCCTTTATCTTGAATTATATTCAACTTCTCATCTTCAAACTGTCTAGCCTTGATATGACCCACTAGAAGAGAGTGTACCTCAATATGGGAAAAATTCATATCAGGCTTCAAAATATTAAGTCTCATAAATCTATTAGTCTCCCTAAACATCTACTCTACTCGCAACATAATCAAGCTACCTATACTGACCGACTTTCCTCTCAACATATTTGCTACTATACTTACCATGTCCAACTGATATAAGATAGTGATTTCATAATCCTTGAGTAATTTTAACCATCTCATGTGCCTCAAATTCATATCTCTCTACCACTATGATAATTCATGAACACCTTATATTGCTCTCCAAGTAAATAAAGTCTCCAAATTTTCAAAACAAAAAAAACATCCTTGACAACTCTAAATAATGAGTAGGGTTTATTCTTCTACGCCTTCAACCGTCACAAAATATACTTTATTACCCAACCTTTATACATCAAAACATTTCTAAGATCAACCTGCGAAGCATTATAATACTCCACGAACTTTTTATCTTTTATTAGTAAGGTCAAAATTGAGTCTGAGGTCAACAAGGCCTTATGTTTTTGAAAGTTATCCTCACACTCCTTAGATTATTAGAAATTTAAATTCTTCTGAGTTATTTTTGTCAATAGCGAAACAATAAAAAGGGAAGTCGTCCAAATTCCATCTATAGTAACCGATCAAACCCACAAAACTCTAGATCTCTATTGAGGAAGTAGGTCTAGCTTAGTCTCTAACTGTCTCAATACTCTAAAAATCTATCATATTTTCATTCTTAATGACCACATGCCCAAAAATGTTACAAAACTGAGATAGAACTCACACTTAGAAAACTTTAAATAAGGTTGCTCTTTCTTCAAATTTTGGAGTACAATTCTCAAATGCTACACATTCTCCTCTCTACTATGAGAATAGGTCAAAATATCATCAATGTATACTATAGAAAATAAATCTTAATTAAGTCATGAACATCCTATGCATCGATTCCATAAAAATTGACGGGGAGTTAGTCTTCCGAAAAGTCATAATTAAGAGCTCATAATGTCATAAGGGATCCTGAATGTTATGTTAAAGATATATCATTCGTTCTAACCCTGAATCGATAGTAATCAACTCTCAATTAAGTCCTAAAGGTTACAAAGCTCCTAGACAGGTCCTCAATACCTAAAATATGATACCTTGTCCTTAGTAATCCCTTGGTTAAATTTTTCATAGTTGATGTACATCCTTCTCTTTCACAATTAAGACTAGAACAAATCAAGGAGAAATACTTGATCTAATAAAAGAATTTATGCAACAAGTGTTATTATTATTCTTTTAATTTTTTTGGGCGTTCCAATTAGAAGTGATAGAAATGAGTTAAATTCTCAGCTCTAAGTCAATAGTGAAATCAAAATCACAATCAAATGAAACACCTCCAAAAATATTTCATCACTGATACTGATTCTAAAGGAGATTTATCGATACTCATATCATGAATATAATCCAAATAGGTGAGATATCCTTCTCAATCGTACACTAATTTTTTGAAAATAATATTATATTCCTTGAATAGATACTAAGGGTGATCGACTACTTCAGTTTAAGAATACCCAACATATCTAAGGTCATTTTCTTTGTGTAACAGTCTAAAATTATATAAAAGGGAAAATTTTAATATATATACTCAATGTGATATTAATGTCTAGCATATCTTGAAAAATTTATTTCATACATATTTTATGCTATTAAATCAACAATTTATGATCGATGTAATCGATCTGCCACTAAGAAACATCTAAGGTTGTCTGAATATGTACAAACCTAGAAGGAGAGTCACAAAACATATCATAATTCAAAATAAGGTACATGAATCAAAGTAGATTCATTGTCAAAATAAAATTACAAAAATCGAGAGCATACTGAAAAATACTTGGGACAACCTCGATTACTCCAATAGAGTTAGTTATCTGACTTTATAATATTTACAACCACCATAACTGTGATCCATGATGTATAGGGTGATTCCTTTCCATTATGATCATGTCTTTATGAATATTCCCACATAGTTTCATACATGTATTCTTTCCCAAAATCAAATTCTATTTTTCATTAATTTCAACTAATATTGTTGATCCTCAAT
>JAJOOR010002097.1:0-94445 GCA_036250505.1 Solanum acaule | reverse complement strand
GATTATGCTTATCGCTTATGGTCATTTTATTTGCTTCCGCGACCAAGGATGTGTAATGATACGCTATGAGGCTTGTTTGGGGTTCCTTCGGGTTCCCCATTCGCCGGTCACGTCTAGGCCCTAGGCTTGGGTCGTGACACTATCTCTGAGGTAGCCTCCTCAACTGGACGGTTCCTCCAACGGACCTTAATAATAGGAATGACTCTGGATCACAACTTCCTCACATCTTAGGCTAAGGTGGCAACTGGCTCTTCAATAATGGTCAGACAATCATCCAACTCAACCACATCATACTAGAGAACATGAGACTCATTTGGGACATACCATCGCAGCATCAAAACATGGAAAAACTGGACGCATAGCGGAGAATGTTGGAGGCAGGCTAACTCATAGGAAACATCACACACTCTCCTAAAAATCTCAAAAGGCTCGATATATCTGGGGCTAAGCTTGCCCCGCCTCCAAAATCTCGTCATGCCTCTCATGGGCAGTACTCGGAGGAATACTCTGTTAGCAACGACAAATCTCAAACGCTGATGCCTACGATCTGCATAAGTCTGGTGTCTACTCTGAGCCGTCCTAAGCCTATCCTGAATCACCGTCACATGATAAAAGGCCTCCTGAAGTAATTCTGTAGCACGCGGCCTAGGCTCCATTGACTCAAACCAACCAACCAGAGAGTGAAAACGTCTACCGTATAAAGCCTCGAACGGGGCCATCTGAATACTAGAGTGGTAGCTATTGTTGTACACAAACTCCGCCAAAGGCAATAACTGGTCCCACTGACCTCCAAAATTTATAACACAGGCCCACAACATATCCTCAAAAACATGAATAGTGCGCGTGATTTAACGTTTCAAGCACACCTCATCCAATTCTAGCTGTCAACGATCGTAAATTAATATAAAACCCAACTAAGTGAATTGGGGTCGAATCCCACAGGAAGCGGTACGTGTTTTAAATTCAATTAGGAAGTGCAAATGTGGTCTAATCAGCTATATGAATAAAAATTATTGATAAAAGGGTGACACGAATGGCATATTGAGGTTTTGATTTTCGTTTATCAACTACAAACAGTCACAAGACTTCGAAATAACAATAGGGAGAAAGATTCTCGGGATGTGATCGACTATAGGCAAATATAGATATATGGATAATTGAAATATCTAGTAACAACTAAAAATCAGTGAGTAGGCTAGACTATAAAGGAGATAGTTTTCTCTTGAACAACTACCTCGAATAAGGTAATTTCTTTCGAACATCAACAAGCATGACAATGAAGAACAACCCATACCTTAATTCATCCACTCTGTCGAGCTAGATGTGTAGGATTGGTTTAGGATTCACTCTCTCGAGCTAAACCCAATACCCACAAATCATTAATCAATAATCTTAGTTCTAAAACCTTTCTCTCGAGCTAGCCAAGAACACAAAGATATAACTGCATTTGCAACTACAATACATAAATTAAACCACAATTAATGATTAAACTCACTTGAAAATAGCATTAAACAAGTAATTAACAATACCCATAAACAAATTCAACCCATAATCGCATAATCACACCCCAAGAATTGGGGTTTTAGCCAAACATCATAAAAAGGAAAAAATAGTTACCGAATCGATTATCCATCAACTGGGTAAGAGTGATTTAGTCTTTACAATGCTTCAATTTGTTGAATCTTAGAACCCCGCTTCTAAAATCTCCAAATTAAATTTCTCCAATTCTACAAAACTAGGAAAAACTATAGAGAAAAGGTGTTCTAAGCTACTCAAAGATGTAAAAAAATGAATTCAAAAGATAGATCCTAAATTAAATGTTCAAATCTAATTTATAGTCGCCAAGAATACGTCACAAATGTCCATTTGGTGAAGTAAGTCGGGCTCGCCGAACCACTCGGCAAGCTGCCAATCGATATTTTCTATCACCTTTTGCCTTGGCACTCACCATCCACAAGGTCTGTAACTTTGGGCGATCTATCATTTCTTCGCGGAACTGCTCGGCGATTTGCCGACTACTGCTTTTTGTCGCTGACTTGGTTTCTTCCCTCAGGGCTGGCACACTGAAACTTTAGGCGGTCAAACTAGCCACTCGGCAATTCGCCAAGTGCTCTTGGAGATCACCAGGCTTGCCTTTCTTCAATTCTTCAGTTTGTTTTGTTCCTTTTGGCCTGTTAATGTCCATTCTTTGTTCCTCAATCCATGTATCTGAAAATCAAGGATTTAATATCAATTTATGGCACAAATTATGCATTTGAGGACACTAAATATATACAAACAAATCCCTAAATGAGTCCAAATCTTTGACTCATCAGTGCTCTAAATGACCATCAGTCCGCGGGTGAAATTTTGTGCTAAGGTCGACACGAGGGCCCAAATCCTCCTAAAAATCCCTCCAAAAACTAGAAATGAACTATGAACCCCGGTCTAAAATTATAGAAACAGGCACACCATGAAGACGAACCACCTCTTGAATGTAGATACGAGCCAATCTCTCGGCACTAAAGGAAGTATGAACGGGAAGGAAGTGTGCTGACTTGGTCAATCGATCCACGATAACCCAAATGTTGTCAACACCACTAGAATTACAAGGCAAACCAATAATGAAGTCCATAGTGATAGGCTCCCACTTCCACTCCGGAATGGGTAAACTCTGAAATTCACCACCAGGCCTCAAGTGCTCGGACTTTACCTATTGGAAACTCAAACAGCGAGACACATAGTCTGAGATCTCTCTCTTCATACCGCTCCACCAGTCATGCTCCCTCAAGTAACGATACATATTAGTTGTGCCCAGATGGATAGACTATCTAGAATCATGGGCCTCGCTAAGGATCAGTTGAATCAAAACCCCTACTCTCAAAACACACAATCAACCAGCAAATCACAAAGACCCATCTAAATCTAAGGTAGCATGCCCAATATAACCTTCCACTACCCTATCTCTAATTGCTACGAAAAACTCATCCTTGAACTAATTACCACAGATCTGATCTAGCAAAGATGACTAAACTCTTACATAGGCTAACACCCGTATAGAATCTGATATATTAAGTCGAATCATCCGGTTGGCTAAGGATTGGATGTCCAGGGCCAAAGGTCGCTCCGAAATAGAAAGGAAGACTAGACTACCCATACTCATCGCCTTCCGACTCAAGACGTCTTCTACTACATTCTCTTTTCTTGGATGGTAGAGAATAAAGAGATCATAGTCCTTCAGGAGCTCAATCTAATGACGCTGCCTCAAATTAAGGTCCCTTTGGCTCATAATGTACTGAAGCTCATGCGATATCAGTTTAGATCTCACAACGAACTTCGTATAGGTAGTTCCTCTAGATCTTATGCACAAAAACTATTGTCGCTAACTCCTAGTCATGGGTGGGGTATTTGTGCTCATGTAAGTTAAGTTGCGTTGATGTATCAGCTATGACCCGACCTCGCTGCATCAATACACAACCCAAACCAGCGCCAAATGCATCACAATATACCTTGAAGTACTCGTGCTCAATTGGAAGAGTCAAAATGGGAGCGGTGGTATGCAACTCCTTAAGCCTTCGAAAGCTCAACTCACACTCCTCTGACCACACAAAAGGGACATCCTAGCGGGTAAGTCGAGTCAAAGGTGCTGCAATAGTAGAGAAGCTCTCAACAAAGCGTCTGTAGTAACTTGCTAACCCGACGAAGCTACCCACTTCAGTAACAAAAGTGGGCCTTTCCCAATCACGAATAGTCTCAATCTTCACCGGATCAACCTTAATGCTCTCCCTGGACATCATGTGCCCCAATAATGCTATAGACTCAAGCCAAAAATAGCACTTTGAGAACATAGAATAAAGTCGTTGATCTCTCAGTCTAGAGCACTATCCTCAAATGTTGCTTATGCTCACTCCGGCTCCGCGAGTATATTAATATGTCATCAATGAAGACTATGATGAAGGAATCAAGGTATGGCCTGAACATATGATCCATCAAGTCCATGAAGGCGGTAAGGGCATTAGTCAACCAAAAAGACATCACTAGGAACTATAGTGGACCTAACGAGTCCTAAATGCGGTCTTATTGTGTCCTAAATTCGAACACACTTCGACGCTCAGATTCAGCCCATGCATTTTAATCACCATTAAAGCTAAAGAAGAAGAGTGGGCAACAACTAAAACACAAAAAGTAATTCAAACGGAGGTCCCCCCCGACAGTCCCCGAGCACTCCAATTCGTAGCCACACCAATTTCAAGCAACACGACCTTTGAATCAACCAAAATGGAGCTAAAATGAGAGAGAAATCACATTTAGACAATGAGGGTTGAATGCTGACTTTTGGCTTTAAATAATGGCAGATCTGGTCGCTAAAAAGACTTCTTGTCGCTAAAAAAAGACATTTTCTAGTCCCTAAAAGATTGCACCAGATATCAGACCTTTTCTATTATTTTTTTTAAGTCTCCGAACGGATCCTTGGGATTCATTCGGCACCCGATAAAAATAAACTAGATATGCTACCCCACTAAATTTGACATTTCGGACTCAATAGAATTATCAAATTTTCATAAAAAGATTGCTATGCCAGAAATACCCACTCGGGAACCACTAGGCCTGAAAGTAAACTTTTCGCCTTAACACCCAAAAATAAAAAAGAATATCTCAAGACCCAAACGAAAGATCCCACTCGACCACATTCAATATTTCGGAGCTAATGGTGCTGACAGAATTCTCATATGACAACTGATTCTCCGAATGTTGAACAAAGTCAACTCTAGGACTTTAAGATTTCCAACATCTCGTCTAAGTGCTCAACTTCACGTCGAAAGCCTTAGGACCCGAACTAAAGGTCCTTCTAGTCCAAACTCGATGTTCCGTAGCTAACCGCGTTGACAAAATTTTAATCCGAGCACGTTTACCAAGAATGTTGACCAAGGTCAAACTTAGGCGAAAACTTAAAAGCTAAAATGCCTAATGTCACAAACTCGAGCCGAAAGCCTCGAGATTTGAGCCGACGATGCCATTACCCTAAAATGGCCATTCTAGAGCTGATGGAATCGTCATAATTCCATTTTGAGGTTGTTTACCTTACATTTTGACTAAAGTCAACTATTCAAGTTTCGAAAGCTCCAAACTAGGGAAACGGGCATAAAACCCAAATAAACGACCAGGCGACTGAACAATCAGTGCCAGCAAGTCATAAATGACTTGGGGTCACTATTGGAATGATCTAAAAGATGAAAAGAATGCATTATGAAGAAAATGACCTGGAGGGTCATTACAATATCATATTATATAAACTAAAAAGTTAAAACATTATGCATGTGTTTATCAATATTTCCAAATTTATTCTTCATATAGAGCCATCGAGGTAAATGAAAATACAATAATTACCCTAAGCGAAAGGAAGTGTCAGCTTCACCAACATAATTCTACTTCATAGCGAATTCACGCTGGACTTCTCCAACCTGAATTTGAAAATATAGTTTTGAATATTTTAGTAAATAAAAAGTAAATATAATAATTAAATCAATAAAAAAAATAAGAATTATGCGTCGCACCTAGAATATTAAATATTCTTCAGAAAAATAATATCGTATAAAACACTTTTAGAAAAATTCATGACTTCAAATTAGTAGAAGTATTTGAATAATTCATCACATTTATCACAATATAAACACGGGCATTTTCAAGTGTCGTAAATGACTTTATCATACATGTCAATATACCTACAAAAAAATTGATGGTCGATTTTGGTCTGGCCGGTATCGAAAATTGACCAACAGCGGTCACTTTTTACTGACCACATATCCTTAGTCAGTTTTTAAAAAAATTGGTCAATTTTTTATTGTATAGTTATAAAATGCATCATTCGGGATCGATCCTTGTCCTTAAGTACCTTCGTATGATATTTTTACAACTAGACGATTAATGCTTGTGGGTTTAAGATTTCATCTTTGTTTTTATATTCTTCAAGCTTTTTTTTTGCAAAAATAACTGATCGAATTCGTTTGATTTCTGTAAAAACAAAATTGTGGGTGAGGTATTATTACATAATAACATCTCAACAATTAGTAGTAAAATTTGGTCCTTTTAGCCTAACAAAAACAGTTTCCACTTTGTCTACTTTCATTGTTCCTAACACCAATAAAGGAGAAATTGTCCGACACACAAAAGAGTTAGTTTTCATCATCCAAGACCTTGCTTTAGCTAGAACGTCTGCCACTTGATCATCTTCCTCATACTTATATTCAACTAGACGTTCCTCGGTTGGAGGAGTAGGTCCCTGCAATCAAATAAGATATTTGAGTAAGGTGGATGGTCATTGATTCGATAAAAATGACTTCTTTGCAATGTATAAACTTAATGTAGTTCTATAAGCGATGGTATAGTGTCTGCGGACCTTATTTCTAGTTCATGGAGATAGAGAGATTTGTTTTCAAATATCCTTGACTCAAGTAATGCCTCAAAATAGTAAAAAGAAAAATAATGAAGTAAAGAAAACATAACAAATAATAAGTAAAGCATACATAATATTAAGAAAACATGAGAAATAACAATGACCTAATAATGTGATAAGTGAAGGACATTAAATAATGAGTAACAAAAAAATTGTAAAACATGCAACTACAAGATAAAATGTTACTTCTACTAGTAGTATGAGCTAGAACCAAGTATAGTTCACTAAACTACCCCACCAATATTATCCCACCTAAAAATAAGATAATGTTCAACTATCTATTGACCTTTTATCGTAATTCATAATCACTATAATCTCTTATCTAGTCATGTTTTTTCTAAGTTGAAATTGTGTCATATCCTGCCTAATCACCTCTCTCCAACACTTCTTTAGTCTACCTCCTCATTGGGGTTTTGCGTACCTCTTCTCACATGTTTGAATCATCTCAACCTGCCTTTTTTCATCTTGTCCACCATAGAGGTCACTCCCTCTTTGGCTAAGGTATGTACATTCTTAATGATCTTATCTCTCCTAGTATAACCTTACATCTACCCCAATATTCTCATTTTCTTCACCCCCATTTTTTAAAATATAAAAGTTCATAACTTATCAACACTCTGTTTCATACAACATAATCAAACTAACCAACACTACCATGCGAATTGGCTAATTTGTAGGTAATAGAGCTGTAGGAGTAGGTTGGGGTAACTTAGTATGCAATAGAGTTGTAGGAGTAGGTTAGGCTAACTTCGTTTCAAGATTAAAATCGTGTGAGATTATCGACACCCCTATTTTAAGGTAGGTTGGGCTAGATTATTTCAAGATAAAAATAGTACGACGTTATTTATATATATATATACATTGTATTTTTCTAAATATCCCCTTAAAATATGCTTTATATTTAACTAAAAAAAGTTTGACTTATAGTATGTGATTGAGACGTTTCTTAAAATGTGATGTTGTAATTTTTTATTATATATAGGTCGAAGTCTAACAAACTATGGTTACCAACGTACAATATTATACTTTACAATAGAATCGTACCAAATTAATTTGGTATGATAACACTAAGGACAACATAAATAGTATAATCATACAAGTGGACTTAGAGGAGGGTGATGTTCAATGTGTATGCAACCTTACCCTATTTTATTAAAGTAGAGAAATTTGTTTCTGATGGACTCTCGACTCAAGTAAAGCATATCAAATTCATAAGCAAAAGAAAGTATTGTAGTGAGGAAGCTATATAAAAAGTAATGATAAAAAATAATAGAAACAACAAATAATAAGCCTTTCAATTTTAATTGATTTGGAGGGCTATTTGGATAGTTAATTTTAGAATTATATTATGACAAGTAAAGCACATGCAATATTTATTTTGAGGATTTATTACTACCATGATAGCTTCTAGTCGTGCCTACTAAAATTTATTAATATTAATTTTTAAGCAAAACTCAAATTTCACTTTTCTAAATGAATGCAAATTAGACAACATAGGTTGCACTCTATGTTATCGTACTTTTAAGAAATTCAGTTCTAGTGAAAATATTTAAAGTTGTTAATTATTATATTTATTATACTTTTACGTGGTTTTCAAATATATGAATTTTATTTCAAAAACATAAAGCTTATTTGTCAAAAAAATTGTATTATTAACTTGTATCTATACTAATTGTTGAACATCAACAAAATAATTTCATTACATCCATAGGAAATGGCTATGAATTATGCATCTAGTATAGCTACCAATTCATAGTTAATGGCTATTACTTCTTAACAATATCCAAATAAAACGAGTAAAATTTTGTGGGTATTCACGCTTCACATTTTAAGAGTTGATTTGATGTTTTTTAAAATTAAAATTAGATTTGTTTAAATTAATATTTTAAAATTAAAACTTTGACTTTCAAATACTTTTGATTTCTTTGATTGATCAAGCAGAAACTTGCTCAGCACTTTCATCGAACACTTCATCTGCAACTTGAAATAATTATAATTAAATTTGATCAAAGAGGACAAGACAAACCCAGAAGATGAAAGAGATACACATAAACAAAGAGATGAAGCATAGGCGAATAAAATCAATGAAAACTATGCGAATATTTATGGGGTCCTTATCTATAATAAATTTAGGCTAAAATCAAAGTTCCACTTGAAACAAAAGAAGGCACTGATTAAATTGCCCATGCAAAGAAGCATGAATGTCGACTATCAACACCTTGTTGGTAGAAACTTCTATATAGTAGTAATATGTTGGTGAGAGAAGGGGAGAAGAAACAAATCATTTTCAAACTCCAATTTTTAAATATTATAATTTGACCCCTCTAACTTAATTAATGTTTAAATGATTTTTTTTTAAAAAGAGAAAATCAACTGGGCCCCACTTGTCCCTTTAGTGGTGGTACATACTAACCTAATGACATAGTTAATAAGGCTTTATTTGATTTATATGAATATGACGACGTTGTACAAAATTCAATGAATCTTATACCTAACAAGATTTATGATGTAACTATTACTTTGGCCCGAGATGGGGTTGTTGTTTTCATAAATGCACGTCTACAAAGGAAGAAAGAAAAGGTAAGCATTGGAATGGCTGCTATGGATAGCTCTGGTCATTTGCTTCATGCCTTTGATACACCTATTCAATTTGTTGGTAAGGTCATAACTGTTGAAGCACTAGCAATTCGGAAAGTTGTGGAAAGAGCATTATAAAAGGGTTGGTCAAAGGTTCACATTCTGTCAGTTGCAAAGAATGTTATACAAATGTTGCAAACGAATTTGATGACATCTTGGGAAATAGAGACCATTTGTGATGATGTCTGGCGATTGATGAAGTCTTTCGAAGAAATCAAGATTATATATATTGCTCGAACATGGAATATGTTAGTTCATAATCTAGCTAAAAATTTCTATTTCATGTATAAATATAATTTCTTGGGATTCTGCCTTCCCATGTTGTGTTGTAACTAATGCAATGAAGTCTTATGGGCATCTGGAACATATTTTAAAGTAATGCAATTAAGTGTTTTCCTGAAATAAAAAAATCCCAAATTCTCTATTTTAATATTCAAATATAGAGTATCTCTATACTTGGGGAAAATCAGCTCTATAATTTCTCACAACTTACATTTTTGCAAGCTTATAAAATAATAAGAATATTTATATTAGACATTCATGATTCATATGCTTAGTCAAAATGTATAAAATAGAGTTCATAGATTCCTAACTTGTGTCACAGTATCAATGTTACACTCCCTTAAGCTAATGCGGAATTTTAAGAAAACTATTACTGGATTGTATGTTGCAACGTACTACTATCGACGTCAATTCATTATTTTTAATGTTTCTAATTCAAAATTGAAAGTAAAATTCATCTTTGATAATGCTTGTATGATAGCCTTTGAGTGTTTGAAAGAGAAATTGATTTCCACTCCGGTCATCATCAGTCCCGATTGGTCAGAACCCTTTGAGGTGATGTGTAATAGAAGCGGCATACCACTAGGTGTTGTGTTGGGACAAAAAACATAATGATATACTCCACCCCATCTACTACGCAAGCAAAACTCTAAATGGGGCTCAACGTAACTATAAAGTTATGGAGAAAGAATTACTTGCGGTGGTATATGCATTCGAGAAATTTCTCTCACACCTGCTAGGTACCAAAGTGGTTATTCAAACAGACCACGCTGCTCTTCGGTACTTGATGGCAAAGAAAGATGCCAAGCCAAGATTGATATGGTGGGTGTTGTTGTTGCAAGAGTTTGACTTTGAATTCAAGGACAAAAGAGGCTATGAAAATGAGGTGGCTGACCACCTATCAAGGTTAGAAGGCAAGGAAAATGACGAGCCTGAGGTAGACATAAATGATGCCTTTCCCTATGAGCAGGTATTCAAAGTAACTCTCCAACAAACTCCTTGGTATGTTGATATTGCTAACTATATGGTGTGGATTAATGCTGGAAGAACTGAACTTCTATCAACAAAAGAGGTTTTTGTTTGACGTCAAGAAATACTTTTGGGATGAACCAACTTATTCAGAGAGTGTGCAAATCACATCATTAGGAGATGCGTGTCGGAGGAGGAAGTCAATGAAATTCTCCGTGCTTGTCATGCTTCACCGGTTGGTGGTCATCATGGTAGGGTGCGTACAACTGCTAAAGTTCTTCAAAGTTGTTAGTATTGGCCATCCCTTTACAAAGATGCTCAGGAGTTTGTTACGAAGTGCACTCAATGTCAAAAATGAGGTAGCGTGTCTAGACGACATGAATTACCTCTCACGCCTATTCTGGAGGTTGAGTTACTTAATGTTTGGGGAATAGATGTCATGGGTTTATTTGTAAGCTCGTTTGGTAATAAGTACATTTTGGTGGCAGTAAATGGGTAGAGGTTGTTGCACTACAAAACAATGAAGGGAAAAGTGTTGTTCAGTTCCTGAAACGCTACATCTTTGCTAGGTTTGGTACTCCGCGGGCTATTATTAGTAATGGGTGATCCCATTTTTGCAATGAGCTTTTTGCGCCCGTGTTGAGCAAATATGGGGTGAGATATAAAATGGCAACTCCATACCATCCTTAAAAGTGTGGCTATGTGGAAGTTTCGAATCAGGAAATCAAGAGTATCTTGGCAAAGACAGTGGATGCAAATAGGACTAATTGGTCTCGAAAACTAGATGATGTTCTGTAGGCATATCGCACAGCCTAAAAAACACCAATTAGTATGTCTCTGTATCAACTAGTCTTTTGTAAGTCTTGCCATCTACCGATTGAATTGGAACACAAAGCATTATGGGCATTAAAGGCTCTAAACCTGGACTGACAAAGCGCTTAAAAAGAAGAGTAGGTCAGCTAAATGAATTGAATGAATTCAGGTTTAGAGCTTATGAAAGTTCAGCTATTTACAAAGAAAAGATGAAGAAGTGGCATGACTGTCAAATCCTTAAGAGGGAGTTACGAGTTGGAGATTAGGTGTTACTATATAATTCTCGACTACGACTCTTTTCGGGAAAGCTCAAATCCAAATGGCCAGGTCCTTCAAAGTGAATGGGCAGCGCTTGAAGTTGTACTTTGGAGAATGCCATGAAATTTCTATGATTAAAGTGGTGTATTTGGAAGATGCTTGAGAGCATTTCCACGTTGAGCTACGACGTTAAATAAGGCGCTTCTTGGGAGGCAACCCAAGTGTTAGCTTTTCAAATAAAGTGTGCTGAATGTGCAGGTGTAGGCAATTTTATGAAGTGAAGTTTCCATTGGCGAATCGTCAAATCCATTAGGTGATCTCAATGTTGATCACCTTCTTGGGATAAAAAATTGTGCTGAGATACTGAAAAATTAGGCGGGGTATACCCATCACTCGGTGACACGCTGAAATAATTGGGCGACCCAAATTTCACCGCATTTTAGCATTAGACTTGATGGCTCGGTGTCTTGGAAAAGTCGATGCGGATCCTAACCCATTAGACGATACGCTGAATCCATTCGACATACTCAATTTTGTACGCCCTTTTGTCCATAATATACTAGGTGTATCCTAGAAAATTTGGCAAACCTCTGAATGTTCAGTGAATCGCCAAACAGTTCGGCGATCCCAACAATCCTTCGCCGGATGGGCATCTAGTGAACATTTCTTATCACCCTACTCTGTTTGTTTTAGTACCAGTACTTTTCTATTGTTGGATCTCTATTCACATTGAGGACAATGTTGGATGCTTTTGGTAGGGGTGGTAGGTGTTTAGTCATTAAGTCCTTTGTTTGTTCGAAAAGTTATCTGAGTTTTGGTCATGATCAATATCGATGACTCAAATAGTTCTCTTAATCGAACAAAATTGAATGTGTGGCTACAATGAGGCCAATGCATAGACAATGTGTGAACTTTTTGCATCTCATTGTGACTAGCCGGTTGTTGAATGACTCTCTTGTGATGATCATTGCACACTAGCAAAAGTGTGGAGTCTTGTTTGATATTGGCGCCAATGCCTTGTGTGATGAACTTACCATGAACCTAGTGTGATGACACCTAGAATTTTCCCCGTTGGTCTGGTTGACTAAATAATGCAATCTATTTAAATGATCTTAGGCAAAAAATTTGAAGAGTGAAACAATTTGACAATATACCTCTTTTGTGGCCAACCTTGTGATTTGTGTGAACTTTGCCTAAACCCCTTTTGATCCTTATCATTTTCTGGGAAGAAACTTGTACAAATGTAACCCCTTTTGTGTCCTCTAACCCATAACTCTCATGAAGTGCGGTTTGTCTGAATAGCCAACTTAAGCGAAAAACATAAGTTGGGGGTGTGGTGAAAAGAAAAGGTAATCAAGAAGTGTGAAGAGTTCCCCTTTTTAGCAATCATCTTGAAAAAGATGCAACCCCTCCATATAAAAGAGAGAGAGAGAGAGAAAGAAAAAGAAAAAGAATGAAAAAGTTGTGAAATAAAGTTTTGAAGGTTGCAAAAGAAATAGGGTATTCAGAAACTCATTGGAAGTTTAATAATGGGGTGAATTTTGAGCATGCATAAAAATACTGAAGAAAAGGAAGAAAAGTGATGTTCAGACCACATTTCATGAGGGTAGCAGCCATTGAACCTAAGTGACCATACCTTTGCCCTCTGCCTCGTTACAAGCCTTCAAAAGACCTTTGTAATCTTGAGTGAGCTGAAACGACTGTTGATTGGAAAATACGGGTGAACCTATGGGTAAAGGCCGCAAGTGTTCATCTTTGTGTGACTGTTGTATATGATTCTGGAGCCATAAATTGTTAAAGAATAGTGTGTGAATATGGAATCATCTTTGTTGTGAGGGCATTCGAGTACCTTTGTTGATCTTAAACTTGCATTTGAAGCAAGTATTGTGAACTTGAGTATCTTTGATAGTGGTGAGTCACAATTTGAATATTTGAGTGCACAATTGATACTTGCATGAGTAAGTTGAGTCTTGTTGTGTGTATTCATGATTGAGTCTTCTGTAGCACTGTTTGAGACATCCTTCTTTAACTGCTGAACTTGAGTTTTACTTGAGGACAAGCAAAAGTTTAAGTTGGGGGTGTTGATGAGTCCGAGATTTGGACTCATTTCGGGATTTCTTCACACAAATTTAGTGTCCTCATATTCTTAACTTGTGCCAATAGCTGATGTTAAATCATTAATTTTCAGGTACATGGGTTGAGGAACAAAGCTAGGACATTAATAGGTAAGAAGGACAAGAAACACAAACCTGACGATCGCTGAAAGAATTCGCCAAATCACAAAGCTACCCCTGGATCGCCTTAATTTACAGACCTCTAAACCTAAGAAATGAGGAACTTCGGTGAACTGCATTTCCTATTGGAGAATCGCAAACTGCATCGGCGAAGGACAACCATGTCGTCGAATAGTATGATGAAGACCCAAGTGAATGTAGATTGGTGAGCTGAGAGACTAAAGGGTACATCGCCGAATGTAATGGTAATCCCGATCTATATCGCCTAAAATTACAGTGGTTGGATGAGGAAAATGTGAAGAAAGAAGTCGAGATAAGAGGACGATCGGCAAGTCGCCGAAAGGGTCAGCGAAGCCCAACTTTTCTCACCCAATGGCTCAAAAAGCCATACCTCAGATTATTATAAATTGATTTATGAAAGGGAGAGAAAGCATTCAGAAATTTGGAGGAACAAAGGACAGAGAGCTAAAACACTACTATTGTTGATTTTGAGCAATTTTGCACTATTTTCAATTCGGTATTGTAACAGAGTAAAGATTCTTCATAGTAAACATTTGATTTTCAAATACCCAGCTATGGAAGTTGCGGCAAGTATCAAATTTTGTCTTTTTACAATGATTGGCTTAAACACCAATCTTTGGGGTTTGAATATATGTAACCAATTATTGTATTTGATTCAATGGGTGCTAGTAATTATTGATTCTCAGTGTTAATTTGACGTGGGTCTCAGTTATTACTGTGTTTTAGCTTCTTTATTGCATGTTTATTGCAATGCAATTCAGGGTTTTACACTTTCTTGAGAAAGAAATGTAGATCTAAGGTAGTAACTTAGCATCCATAACTAGTTGAACTTGAAGGTTTCAAGTTGAGAAAGTGAAACCCAAGCTCCATCCTTTGTATCTAGCTTGAGAGAGTAGATTTGATGAGATTGTGGGCTGGTCTCCTTATGGAATGCATTGAGGTTCGAAAGAACTCAGTAGAAACAAGGTATTTTTTCGAGAGAAAAATGCCTTATCTAAAGTCCATCCTACCCACAACAAATTGGCATAGTTAGTCGACGATTTGTATCTGCGGAGTTGAAATTAGCAATTGGATAGTCAATCCACCTAGTATCCCCTCATTATTTGAGTGTATCTTGTTGATTGTTGAAGTGCTTGGTAGTTCGGCAATTGTTTGTTGGGATTAGTGACGACATTTTCAAGTTTGATTCATAGATTTCATAACGTTTTATGTGTTCAGCTGCAAAGGTCACCGTCATAATTTTATAATCAAATTCAAAAGAAAGCTACTCTCTGTTGGATCAACTCAAACTCATTTAGTTGGGTCTAACGATCGTTGACACTTAGAATTGGATGAAGTGTCCTCGAAACATTTATCAGTCTTTCTATCAAAAGCTCTTCGAGTAGTCATTTCCTGTAGAACATCGGGTAAGGATCATGAGAGAGACTTTAAGGAGTTAAACTCTATCGTACGACTTAGAGTGAAGAAAGAACTGAAGTTTCGTAAACATTTTGTATCCTCTCATTCATAAATGTAGCGCGCTTGACATTTATAAACCATATTATACTTGACGTGGTTTTGAGACATCCTAGAACCATTCTAAACCTTTTGCTCTGATAACCAAGTTTGTCATGACCCAGTGGTACCCCATAGAAGTAACATGGTGTACAAGACCCCGAGAGGCTTCATACAAACCATTTAGCTTTCATAGTCAAGATAATAGAAATTTATGGGAAATTTAAAACATTTTCAACAAAATCAAAGTTTCATAAAACGAAGCAAAAGTCTCATACAATTGTCTCAAAACCATCTAATACAATAGATTTTTGGGACACAAACTGTACAACAATGTTCAAAACTTAAAATAAAAGAACATTAGGAAATAGTGGACAAATCCTCGAATGCTATGAGGACTTACCAATCTTCAAGTCTTGCCTCTACTAATGATCCTAACCATGGGGATGAGAGTCGAGTTTGCCGGACCCTACATTTGGATAAGAAATGTAGGTAAGAGTACGTTTTAGTACAAACATGTACTAAATATGCTAACTTGCATAAACAACCTAAATATAAGAGTATGACAACATAAGTCATAAAGCACAATCAATTAACATAATAGATCATCATAACATAGGAGGGGTACTTCTTGAAGTAACCTCAATTCATCCTTAGTCAAGCCTTTGGCAATCCATCTCTAGTATTACATATCATGGAAGGAAACTAAAGCAACAATCCAAGCTAACCAATCATCGTAACATTTTACATATTATTGTTTCTTACTTTTAAAGACATGGGGATTCACCTATTTTCCAAACTATAAAGGCTAATCGGTATTCGCCTCTTGCCTTACTATGAAGGATCATGGGTAGTCACCTCTAACTCCTTTACTTAGGATCATGGGTACATGCCTCCATGTCTAACATCATGTGACATGGGTACTCGCCTCCGTGTCCTTCTATAAAGATCATGTGTACTCGCTTTCATATCCAATCATCAATATAGGAACGTGGGTAGTCGTCTCTTGTTCAACTTCTTGGAATAAGGGTAGTCGCCTTGTATTCAACTCTAAGGAATATGGGTCATCGGCTCATATCCTTCTCATTTAGAGGTTAAGGGTAATCTCCTCTAGCCTCATTATATTTGAAGTCTTTTAACCTAAATTAATTTTAGGTGAGCAATCCTTTCAACCTAGAATCATTTAATGTTAGAAAGTCTTTCACATTAATACATACATAAAGGAAATCATGTCGGAAATTCCCTTCCACAATCAATCACATCAATAATAAAAAATAATGCATAGGCTTCACTCTCAAAGCCATTCATATCATAATCATCATATATGATTCATTCTCGAATTCTAATCATAAATCATCATATATGCTTCAATCTCAAACCAATTGTAATGTTTCTCATCAATCCTATCATAATACATCTAAACCCATAATTTCTTGTTTCATGGCATGAAACCCATTTACATCAATTTCATCTTTCTAGACATGAGATAGGCATGGGTACATGTAAATTCATCCTAAAAACATGTACTCATATTAATTTATTCATAAACAATCATCACCTAATCATTCGGACAAACATTCATCAATACCCATAATTTTATAAGAAAACCCTAAATCAAATTGGGGAATTTCTACTTTTGAATTGGGGAATCTTAGGGGCTCCATGGCTGCAAGGATTCCATGGATGAATAAAGATATCATACCTTGTTATCAAAGACCACAAGTAATTGGAAAATGGAGACTTGACCTTGTCCTAGCTTCACCCTTCTTCTTCTTCAAGTTCTAGAGAAAGAACTTTTGTTTTACTTTGGGTTTTGAGAATAATGACTTGAATAGTTGATTTTTGGGGTCAAAATTACTTATATAGGGGTCTTGGTCTTGGGTAAAATGACATAGGTTTGATTTAATTAAAACTAGAAAAGACCCCAAAGCCCTTAAACTTTCAAAGCCTTGACCAGTGGCTTGGCAAACCACCACTAAATCCCAACTTCCCTCACACCCACCTCCACAAGCCATCAAGGCCTTCACGAACCGTCAAGTGGCTCATGGGAGGAGGCTGCCTAAACCTGCCCACTGCCTCGCCCTCCCTTTTCATCACCACGACACATGGTCTCCACCACAAGTCGTCATGGTGATGTGGGAGGTGAAGCTACCATGGTTAGCTACTGTGAGCCACCATGGGCAGCACCACGCCTTGTGGTACCCTTCACAGCCCGTATGGGTCTACGTGAAGTTGCCCAGGCTCACTAATGAGTCTGAGGTTTGGACTCATTTTGGGCTATGTTTATATAGATTTAGTGTCCTCAAATGCTTAAATTGCGTAATAAATTGATCAAAAATCCTTGATTTTCAGGTATTTGGATTGAGTAACAGAGGAAGGACACTAACATGCAAAAAGGAACAAAACAAATTGAAGTAAAGAAAGCCCGGTGATCGCTAAGAGCATTTAGCGAATCATGAATGGCCAAATCCACAGCCTAAAGTGCCAGTGTACCAGCCCTGTGGGAAGAAACCAAATCGGTGACAAGAAAGAGGAGTTGGCGCATAGCTAAGCAGTTCTGTGAAATAATGATAGATCGCACAAAGTTACAGAACCCAAGGATACTGAATGATAAGGAGAAAAAGGCGATGGATGAGATTAAAGGGTGGCTCGCAGAGTGGTTCGGTGAGCCCGGCTTACTTCGCCGAATGCCTATTCGTAGCACATTAGAACTTATGTTGAGAAATTTACTTAGTTCTAGAAGACTTTACTTTAGAGTTTTCTTAACCTTTGAAGGATCGAAGAAATTCATTTTTGAGAAATTGGAAGTGGGTCATTAAGATTCATCAAATTGGAGCATTGTAAAGACGAAATCACTCTTACCCAATTGATGGATAATCAATTTGGTAACTGTTTGTACCTTTTTATAATGTCTAGCTAAAACCCCAATTCTTGGGGTGTGATCTTATGATTATGGGCTGAATTAGTTTATGGGTATTGTTAATTTTTAGTTTAAATGATATTTAAAAGTGAGTTTAATCATTAATTGTTAAGAATTGTAGTTGAAAATGCAATTCTATATTTGTGTTCTTGGTTTCCTTGAGAGAGAGGTTTTAGAACTAAGATTTTTGATTGATGGTTTGTGAATATTGGGTTGATTTGGGTTTAGGTCGAGAGAGAAAATCCTAAACCTAATCCCACACATTTAGCTCGAGAGAGTGAATGTATTAAGGTGTGGGCTTCTCTTAATTTGCATGCTTGTTGATGTTTGAAAGAAATCAATTGATTCGGGGTAGTGGTTCGAGAGAAAACTACTTCCCTTATAGTCTAGCCTACTCACTAATATCTATCTATTTACCAATAGTTGCAATTACCCATATGCCCATATTTGCATAAATTGATCACATCCAAATAATTTGTCTCCATATTGTTAATTCGAAGTGTTTTTTACTGCTTTTAGTTGATAATTAAAACCAAAAACCCCTATTTGACATTCGTTTCTCCCTTTTTACTTGATTATGTCTCGATAATTTTTATTTCTATGGTTGATTAGATCACATTCATACTTCCAAATTGAATTTAAGACACGTACCGCTCTCTATGGCATTCGACCCCAACTTATTTACTTGGATTTTATATTGATTACGATCGTTGACACCTAGAATTGGATGAGGTGTTCTTGAAACGTTAAATAAAAATGGCGCCCTGCTGGTGAGTGGTGTTGTTTGAAATTCTATTGGTGAAGTTGAATTGTGTTCTTCTTAGTTATAGTTGAATCTTCTTATTTTTGGTTTTGGTTTTTGTGTTGCTTGTGTTAAACAGAGGAAATAAGCGTAAACCGTAGCAATAGTAGCCATGTGGGCCACAAAGATGATATCGGGAACCTCCGCGATGTCAATGACCAAAATGTTAATGTCCCAGTCCAAATGGGTGGTGTTGAGGCCATTCGTTTGCCTCCAGCTAAAGGGTACATTGTTTTCCACATTACAAGCACCATGCTTCAGCTCCTTCAACTGAAGGGTTTATTCGGAGGTCTTGCTCATGAGGATCCCCATGAGCATATTAGGAATTTTGTTGATGTCTGTGGACCATTCTCCTTCAGAAACATATCACAAGAATCTGTCTGGTTGAGGTTGTTCACATTTTCTCATACGAGCGAGGCAAGCAAGTGGTTGGCTGATTTGCCAAGACATTCTATCACTTCGTGGGACGAGCTTATTACTGCATTCCAAGTGCGTTTTTTCCCTCTTTCTAAGATGATGATTGTTCAGGACAACATCCAGAGTTCAAGAGCTTAGAGGGTGAGCCAATCCATGAGACGTGGCTGAGGTTTAAGAAGTTATTAAAATAGTGCCCTACTCATGATATCCTAGATAAGGTGCTGCTGGAATGTTTCAGTAGAGGTCTTGGTTCTGTAAACAGATGAGTGGCAAACCAAATTTCTCTGGGTGGTATAATGCAATAACCCTATACAATAGCATCCCAACTCCTTGATCGCATGACCAAAATCAAGAAGGACCATGAGATTGAACAAAATTTAGCCAAAATGATGACCCAGTTGCATCATTTAGCCAATAATATTGTGGAATTTGAAGTGTTGTACAAAAAGGAAGTAAACTTCCCTAGCAAATCAAGGATGAAGTCATCGTGCAAATTACTCAAGACGAGGTGATAACCAATGATGGAATAGAGAGGGTAAGGAGGATAGATATATTCCTCTGCTTGAGCGTCAAAAGCCCAAGGATTATGAGGGTGGCCAAGTAGAAGATATACTGTCACGTATTCTCAACAAAGTCAAAGAATATGACAGAGTGTTGAAAGAGATAATAGAGAATGTCTCAATTCTAAATCAGATGGTGACCTCTCATTCCTTCTCTATCAAGCAGTTGGAGACCTAAATGGGTCATATTTCTTTGCATCTTAACCTAAGAAATCAAGGGGGTTTCCTAGTGATACTATGGCAAATCCCAAGAATGAAGCTTGAATGGGTACTTGCATCGTGCCACGATGTTAACTAAGGCTCTTCTTGGGAGGCAACCTAAGTTTTTAATGCTTTGTGTTTGTTTTTGAATAACATGCGTTTACTGTGCAGGTTGGAAGGTGAAATGTGTTTGAAAATGTGCAGATTGACGAGCAAAGAGTCCAATCGGTGACTCGCTGAAGAGGTCGGCGAGCCCAACTTGGAACGTCGTGGGACTCACAAAAATATCAAGTTGGAGTCTGTAAAACTCGGCGGGACACTGGATGGATCGGCGAGCCCGATTTTGTCGGACGGTTTGACCATAAAATTGAATGGATGTCCTATAAAATTCGGCAAGGTAAGTCACCACTCGGTGCATCGCCAAGTGGTTTGGCGTGGTCAACTAATACCGTCAAAAAGGCCGCGAATGGAAAGGTTTTCAAAGGCCAAACAATTTAAATTTTCAAAATCCTTCGCATTCTCCTATTTCTAACCTTGTACCCTTCTCACACACTCTAGATGTTATACATTTTTCTATTTTTATCGCTTTTGGTTCTTGATCTCATGCTCGGATTTGGATTACATTGCCGTCTAGCTTCTCAAACTCTTCATTTGGCTTAAAGATTGGTTTTTCGAATCCCAAACTCTTGATTAGTGGTTGAACTCAAATGCACTTCGTAAAATTATGTTATTGTGTGATGGACCTGTGTTGAAATCGTAGTTGATGTGTTAGTTTGACCGTTTTAGTTTCGTAATTATGCGTAAGTGCTTAAAAATGTTTATTTCCCGAGTTTTATGTGTTAAAACTTATCATAAATTGTTGGGTTACGGTTAGTTTGTATTGGGTCTAGTGGGGTGAAGTCTGAGTAACCCCAATTAAGCTAAATGACGTACTTTGCCCAATGATGGAATATTTTACGTCATTCTTAAACGTAAAAAGTCGTCAAATGACCAATTTTGGCCAAACCAGTTGAAGTCTGAGTACCCCAGAGGCATAGGTCGATTGGGTTTTGTCTTAATTGCATTAGTGTGTAGTTTGATTTTGATTTCGAGGGTTGTGGGCTTGAATTTGGTAATCGGGGTTAAAATTTGGCATGTTGGGCAGTTTGGCGAGCTGAGTCAAGCTCATCGAACCGTTTGGTGGTTCGCCAACGTCCCCCTTGATCGCCTTTAATTTCTCTGTTTGGTTGAGTTTGAATCTATAAATTTTGACATGAAGCCTGAGCTCGCCGAGTTCAGTCGGTGACGCACCGAAAGTTCCCTTAACCTCCCTATCTGCACCCCTAACCCCTTAAAAATACTGTAAAATTTGGCGGGCTAGTCTGAGTTCGCCGAGTGATGTCAAAAATTCACCGAAGGGCCCTCCACATAGTCGACCGACCATTTTTCTAGAAATTTTTCATGCCAGTCCTTTCGGTGAGTCCGATCAAGCTCACCAAAGTGACTCATCGAGTCTTTATGCAACTTGAACTCTGCCTCATTTCTTGGATTACTTCTAACTCTTTTTGATGTGTTTTGCAGATATGACTAGGACCAACCGGGATGAGAGTATAATGTCGCCCCGCAAATAAGCATGGGGAATCGTAATTAATAAGGGAGAAATTGTTCCTTCTAAAAAAGGAAAGAAAGCACCTCCAAAGGGAGGCAAAGGAAAGGGAAAAACGCCTGTAGCCGAGAGACTGGAGTACGATTTCGGTAGTGATAGGGACTCTTTCCATTCTCAGGCCTCATTCTCCGAGCCTTAGGATGACCAGCCACTACAGACCCGACGAGCTGAGATTCGTGCTCGAGTTTATCATGATCCATCTAGGATCCTAGAGTCTACCCCTCATGCTGCTAATATAGTGTCAACTCCAGCACAGATGGTGGTTCCTGCACCACCAGTTTAGGGCCCTCCTCCCTGGCTACTCAACCTACTAAAAGCCGAGGGATTGATGACCATTCTCGAGCAGAAGAGATTGTCCACAAATGGTGTTGTGGACATGTACCCTTGGGTGTGGGACAAAACTTCGATTCCACAGGTTTGATATATTCAACAGGCCTCGAGGTTCATAGATCCCCGCTTGGGTCTGAAGGCACTAGCCTGTATCTATGCATTAGAACTTATGCCGAGAAATTAACTTAGTTCTAGAAGACTTTTCTTTCGAGTTTTCTTAAGCTTTGAAGGATAAAAGAAATTCACTTCTGAGAAATTGGAAGTGGGTCTTTAAGATTCATCAAATTGGAGCATTGTAAAGAGGAAATAACTCTTACCCAATTGATGGATAATCCATTTGGTACCTATTTTTACCTTTTTATAATGTCTAGCTAAAACCCTAATTCTTGGGTTGTGATCATGTGATTATGAGCTGAATTAGTTTATGGGTATTGCTAATTGTTTATTTAAATGTTATTTAAAAGTGAGTTTAATCATTAATTGTGGTTTTACTTAAGAATTGTAGTTGCAAATACAGTTCTATATTTGTGCTCTTGGCTTGCTCGAGAGAGAGATTTTAGAACTAAGGTTTTTGATTGATGATTTGTGGGTATTGGGTTGATCTGGGTTTAGCTCGAGAGAGAAAATCCTAAACCCAATCCCACACATTTAGCTCGAGAGAGTGAATGGATTAAGGTGTGGGCTGCTCTTAATTTGCATGCTTGTTGATGTTCGAAAGAAATCAGTTAATTCGGGTTAGTTGTTCCAGAGAAAACTACTTCCCATAAGTCTAGCTTACTCACTAATATCTAGCTATTTACTAATAGTTTCAATTACCCATATGCCTATATTTGCCTATTATTGATCACATTCGTAGAATCCATCTCCATATTGTGAATTTGAATTGTTTGTGACTGCCTTTAGTTTGTAATTAAAACCAAAAACCCCCATTTGACATTCGTGTCACCCCTTTACTTGATTATGTCTTTAATCGATAATTTCTATTCCTATGGCTGATTAGATCACATGCATACTTCCTAGTTGAATTTAAGACACGTACCGCTCCCTGTGGGATACGACCCCAACTCATTTAGTCGGGTTTTATACTGAATTACGATCGTTCACACCTAGAATTGGATGAGGTGTGCTTGAAACTTTAAAACACTCACTTCTTTGGCTGATGACTTCTCACTTGGTCCCTTGCTTAGACTACTAGATTCTGAGCTGTTACATTATCTCCCCCTTGGAAACATTCCTCCTCTAGTGGAATTCTAGACACCGCATGAAGGAAAAGACTCAAAACTAGCAGTCCATCATGCATGCAATTTCATCGAAATGCCCATATTAAGGAGGAAACATCGACTCCAAGTTAAACATACTCAATTCATCTTAAAGAAGGTAAGAACTAGACCTAGTAAACCAATATGCATCAAATTTCAAGATTTCTCATATTCAAGGAGGAACTATCATCTCCAAGTTAAAAGCATGCACAACATCATCTCATGTAGCAAATATGCAATCTATTCTCAAAAGCATATATCCAAGGAAGAAATATCAACTTCAAGCTAAAGAATGTTCAACAACTCATTTCATGAAGTCTATAGGAAGCTCATACCGAATGCACAACAACATGAGGAAAATTAATCATATAAACTCGTTTTCTTTCAAAATACAAGTTTTTGTTTGAACATGCATAACAAGGAAATCATGGGAATATCTGAAACACATGACACCCAATCAAGGAGTAAACCATGAGGAACTCATTACCTAAAGCTAGAATGGGAGTAGAAGAAAAAAGATGAGGGTATTGGGACATCATATCGGCCTTGACTTCCCAAGTAGCACCCTCAACTAAATGATTCCTCCACAACAATCTTACAGAAGCAACTTCTTTGTTTCTCAACCTCTTGACTTGCCAGTTTAAAATGTAAATCGAAACTTCCTCATAAGAAATATTTTCATCAACTTAAAAACTTTCTAAGGGACTATGGATGTCTGATCTCCAACACATTTCATTAACATAGAGACATTGAAAACCGGATGCACCGATGCCAACTAATTAGGGTAATCTAGTTCATAAGCAACCTTACCAACACGTCTCAAAATTTGATATGGTCCTACATAACGGGGACTAAGCTTCCCTTACTTATTAAACCTCACTACACCCTCATGGGTGAGATTTTCAAGTAAACCCAATCGTGAATATCAACTCATATTCTCTTCTTCTAAAATCGGCATAGGACTTTTGTCTAATTTGGGCTGTTCTCAACCTCTCTCTAATAAGACAGACTTTTTCCATAGCCTCTTTACTAACTTAGGTCATATCAAGGCAACTTCATCAAACCGCAAACCAACCTATAGGAGATTTACACCTCCTAGCACAGAGAGCCTCAAATGGAACCATATCAATACTAGAGTGATAGCTATTATTATAAGCAAACTCAATCAATGGAAAATGGTCGTTCCAATTTCCCTTGAGATCGATGACATACACTCTGAAGATATCCTCTAAATATTGTATAGTACGCTCCACTTGCCCATTGGTTTGAGGATGAATAGTCGTGCTAAGCTTAACTTTAGAGACAAGACCCTTTTGGAATGACTTCCAAAAGTGAGAAGTAAATTGAGTACCACTATCGGAGATAATGGACAATGGCACTCCATGCAACCTTACCATTTCCCTCAAATACAACTTAGCATTATCTTCAGCTGAATGAGAAACTTTGATAGGAATTAATAGGTCAATTTCGTAGGAATACTAATGTCTTGGTATAAACCACCCATTTTCTGATGCTCAACTTTCACTTGTTTGCAATTAGGAAATTAGGCACAAATCCCATAATATCCTTGTTCATCCTATTCCACCAATATATCTCCTAAAAATCACGGTACATATTGGTGGCTCCTAGGTGAATGAAATACTAAGAACTATTAGCTTTTGACAAGATCCGTTCCCTTAAGTCATCAACATTCAGAACACATAATCGACTTTGATATCTAAGTATACCATCTCTCTATCTCAACATACTTTCTAATTAAGAACTGCTTCATTTAATTCTACTAAAATTGGATCAAGACCTTGCTTGGCCTTCACATGCACCACAAAAGACAATTATGAGACTCTTGTGGTCGGTAAACATATCTACATTCACCCTGTACAAATAATGCCTCCAAGTCTTTACAGCAAAAACAACTACTGCTAGTTCAAGATTGTCGGTTGGATAATTCCTTCCATGGATATTAAGTTGCCTTGAAGCATAGGCAATAAATTTCCCATTTTGCATAAGCACACATCCTAACCCAATTCTCGAGGTATCATAAAAACAACAAAATTATTCGCCACTTCCAATAAAGTCACTACCGGAGCAGAAGTAATACTATCTTTCAATACTTGAAAACAATTCTCACAAGCTTCGGACCGTATGAACCTAGTCTTCTTTTGAGTCAAAGCTGTCAATGGAGAGGCAATTGAAGAAAACCCCTTAACAAATGTTTTGTAGTAACCAACTAAGCCCAAGAAACTTCTAATATCTGAAGGTGATATAGCTCTAGGCCAGCTCTTGACCACATCCGTATTCTTAGGATCTACCTCAATACCCTTACTTGAAATAATATGGCCAAGCAAAGCTACAAACCTTAGCCAACACTCACATTTTCTAATCTCCACAATGAGTTGTCGGTCCTTGAGAATTTGCAACACAATCCTCAAATGATCAACATGCTCATCCTCACTTCTTCAATAGATCAATATATCATCAATAAAAACTATTACAAACATATCAAGGTATTGCCTAAACACCCTATTCATCAAATCCATAAATGTCACCAAAGGCGTAGTCAAACCGAACGACATCACCAAAAACTCAAAATGACCATACCGAATTCTAAAAGTCAGTTTTGGAACATCATCTTCCTTCATTGTCAATTAATGATAACCTAATCAAAGGGTAATCATAGAAAAGTAACTCGCTCTTTCGAGTTTGTCAAACAAATTATATATCTTTGGAAGAGGATACTTATTCTTAATGGTCACCTTGTTCAATAGCCGGTAGTCAATACACATACGAAGTGAACCATCTTTCTTCTTAACAAACAAAAGTAGAGCACCCCATGGAGAGATACTCGGTCGGAGGAAACCCTTATCCAACAAATCATTCAATAGCTCATTTAATTCCTTAAGTTCTACCGGAGCCATTCTATAAGGAGGAATAAAAATAGGCTGAGTATTTGGGAGAAGATTAATATCAAAATTTAATTTCCCTTCGGGAGGAATACTAAGTAGATCATCTGGGAACACTTCCAAAACCTCATTAACAACGGGGACCGACTCAAGACTAGGGGTTTTGGAATACATAAACCTCACCCTAACTAGATAGTAGAAGAAACCCTTAGAAATCATCTTTCTAGCTTTAAGACAAGAAATAAACCAACCATTTGGCATAGAATTTCCCCCCTTCAACTCTAGGGTAGGCTCATTCGGGAACTGAAACTTGACTACACGAGTTCTACTATCAATAGAAGCATAATAAGAGTGTAACCAATCCATCCCAAGAAAGACATCAAAATCTAGCATATCAAGCTCTACCAAATCGACAAGACTAACTCTATTGGATAAGGAAACATGACACTTTCTATAGACCCTCTTAGTTACCACAAAATCACAAACAGGGGAAGAGACAACAAAGGGATCTAACAACATATCAGGAAGCATATAGTCGAATGTTAGAGAGGCTAAGAATATAGTTTCAAGATAAAAAGGGCTATAACAAAGACATTTGGCGATATACCGAGTCAGTCAGCGAGCTCGACAAAGCTTGTCGAACTACCTCTCGTGCCATATTTCTACACCCACTTTCCATTTTCAGTGCACAACCTATGTGAAAAAAATTAATGTCACGACCCGAGCGTATACCTTGGACATGGCCGGCACTCAATAACCATTGCTAGTCCCCAAGCAAACCCTCATCATGGCTGCATATAAGCGGAAGACTAACTCAAGAATACATAAGCATTAAATTGAAACTAACGTTTAAAAATAGTTTACGGAATCTCAAAACTTCATTGAATATACTGAGTACAAAACTAAGTTTTAAATGAAACATGTGAAACTGAAAGACTCTCCAACACTGTATATATATGAAGCCTATACTATATATAGATGAGTGTTGGGAAAGACCCACGACCACTCAAAATGTTGCTAATACTAACAACTCTTAAAATAGGAATCCTCTAAATGTAAGGAGGTCTTACTCAAAATCTGGCGAGCAGACGAAGTAATCTCAACGAACTCATGTTGAGGATCCTAAGAACATGTATCTGCATCATAAAAGGATGCAAGTCAAATGACATCAGTACATGAAATTTTTGAGTATGTTGAATAACAAATAACTGAATAAAAGGGTTGTAGTAGATAAAGATATATACTCAACTGAATGTAAAGAAATCAAGGAATAAAATCATTTAAAACTTTACGAAATACTCTCTCATCTCTAAACTCAACATAAGAAGTGATCTATAAAAATACACTTTAACTCTATTGAGAAATTATCTAATCAACAACCATCACTATAAGCAACATGATGATACAGCTTCTCGCCCACGTTGCCAGAACTATCATTTACCTTGTTGGAGTATAGAACTCCTCAACCAAGTTGATCCACTAACCTATGCTTAAAAAACAATAAGAAATCATCTATCAAGTATGATCCTTTACCTATGTTGGCTTATATGGTTTATGAGGGCTATGAGTTTTCTGAACTCTCCCCCCATATCGGTGAACAATACTACTCCCAATAATATATACTCATGCTCATATGTTTAAAAACATAACTCTTCCTCTGGTTTGAGATAATTACACACACTACCCTCTTAAAAGAGGTAACTGCTCTTGTAATATCTTTAGAACTCATAACTCATTTAGAAATCAATGTTTCTCTTTTATGAATGTAAAAAGTGATACCTTTTGAAATACTTAGTTCCATTATATTCTTACTTAATTCGTACTTGTAAACTCTTTCTGAAAAATATATCAAAATAATATTTTAATATGATCATTGATGACTCGGGAAGTCATACTGCATAAACATTGATGATATATCCAGATACCATACTGCTTAACCATTAATGGCATATTAGAGATCATATTGCTTAAACATTGATGACATAACTACCATACTTCTTAAACATTGATGTCATATTCGATTGTAATACTAAACATGTTTTAGAAACTCTCTCTCAAAACACATCTTTAACTTTCTCAAAAACTCAGTTTGAAAATCACGTGTTGTCTTTAAAAAGCTTCTCAAGATTTATAACTCAAAATAGGGTTCATGCTGAAATATAGACATGAACAAATAAACTCAAAGATCTCAATAATAATATAGAAATTCAATAATTAGGAATAATTTTTTTTTAAAAGAACCATGAACTCAAGAACTCTAATCAACTTATCTCAAGAACACTCATATCTAGGGGTAGAATCATAGATTTCTCTTTTACTAATTAGAAAGAAGATGTAGGGCGTGAGGATGAATTATTCCAATACTATGATATCCTTACATACCTGGAAGAACAAGGTTCTTGAAGAATCTTAATGAGGAACTTGATTAGAAGAACCCTAACTGAAGGTAAACGATCAAGAAAACCTTTCTTGAGATTCTTGAAATAGTTTCTTGAAAACTCTATGGCCAAGAATTATGATTTTCATTAGTGATTCATAATTGTATTGAAGAATTTGAGTTGGAAAGAATGAAATTTTTGGAGAAAGACTTACCTTGAAGAAGAATCTTGAATGGAGACTTCTACTTTGATTTTTCCTTAGGGTTTTAGAGAGAAGAGAATGATGGATTAAAAGATGAAAATCTGATTGTTTTTAGCCTTTTACTAGTTAAGAATTTTGTTTAGGGTTTTCTTGGAGGTAAAAAGACAAAAACGACCCTTTTAAATGGTTTTCGGTCAACTTATTCATAAAAGCACTGTATTAGGTTACTAAAATGGTCCTATATTTTACTAAGAAATTAGATTGACGCGAAACTAGTGGCATTGTAAAGTAGATTCCAATATCTTTAATTTGATAGGTTATGGGCCACATAACTCCTTATATTTTAAGAGATATAGTCATGAAGTTTACCTCAATAGAATCTTACATCAAAACTAAATCGATAAGGAAATGTCAAGAAAACATATCAAAAACTCATCAAAAAATTTAATTGTTCAATATTTCTGGATAGATGCACAAAAGAAACTAATGATTGGCGTGTGGGTGAAAAAATCCAACACTATGGAAGCTTACATACCTCAAAGAACTAGGTTCTTGGCGAAATCTTGAATTTCTTGAACAAACACATGAAACTTTGAACTTTTTCTGCACTTGAATCTTCTCTCTAAAACCATAAACATTTTTGGTTATAAATGAAACAAGTTTTAATCAGTTTAGACCCTTAATTGGGTGTAATTTGCATTTAGAATAAGTGGGGGTAATGATAAGACTAAAATACCCCTCCTATTTTCAGGTAGCTTTCCTTGGATGGACAACCTGAATTCAAAAAGGCATATCTCCCCTATACGAGCTCGAAAATTTGCAAACATGGTGGCATTGGAAAGGGGACTCAAAGATCTTTCATTTGATATCTTGTGGATCTTCTTACTGATCTTGTACTGAATGTTATGGTCGTTTGAAGTTGACCCAAAACTTAGAAGAATCTTGGAATGACTTGAAGGAATTCTCTTTAGTTCTTTTTGGAACTCACGGTGCTACATCTAGCATCCTTAACACTTAAGAAAATTTAAATTCCTAGATAAAATCTTACTCTCAACGAAGAATGGTTCAAATCTTAGCTCAATTTTTTTTGGGGTGTTACATTATCTCCCTCTTGGGAACATTTGTCCTCAAATGACGGCTAAACTGGCTATGGAATGGGTTACTCTCACTATCTCGTTTGACTCATGAACTTGCCTACTAACATAGGCTGGACTGATTCATACTAAGAGTTTGGACCTTCTATAGCACATAAGTTAAGAACGATGTTGTTGTGAACAAAGTCACACTCTCTCTGAAATTACCTTATCGAAAACAATGAAAATCTGGGCAAGAAGTAATAATAGGAATACCATGCATGGGGTAATGTGAGTGCTAGCTGTTAAGCTTAGCAACACTCTTCGACTACGCTCTTCTTTTCCTATACCATATATACATCATTGACTACAACTCATAGTTCCCTCAAGGGTTCATGGCTTCTCTTACCAAGGCCTGTGTCTAACGACACGCGCTTACCATATTCAAACTTAACCCAAATCCTAAGGTTTGGGTTCTATACCTCTCTATAGGGAGTCTCATCCCAAGAACATTACTCTTTACTACCTTATTTAATCAACATTGGGCTGATAACAAGAACTACCTCATGTTTAACAATACCACATTCAAGCTTAGTATTCTAACAACTCCATGGACTCTTACTAACCAACTCCCTAAGAAGTTCTCATTCTCTCATCATCCCTGCCATACCAACTAGGATTTCCCGCATTACTACTCGAAACCAACTAAGGGCTCTCATTTAACTATTTCTCATAGTAATATCGCATCCTCATCTTTCTCCTCTTCCTCCTCATTTGTAACATGTACATTTATTGATTAAGAGAACAAAGTATTTATGAAATGATAAATCTAAGCTTGACTTATGATTTGTTTTAGAGGGTCATGATGTTCAGAAGGTTATAGAACTGATTAATTAATGAGGTATGATAAGTGGGCAAATAGTACTTAAGTTGTCAAAAGGGGATGTAGAACAATTTAGAGATGATGAAATAGATCCATAGCTTCCAAGTGTCAGCTTTAGACCTAAGAGGGAGATGATAAAATGAGAAATCAAGTCCAGTGTTCAGAATAAGATAGTAATGAGTTCAAAAGAGTATGAGAGATATATTTTCAAAATTCCTTTTAGTAGTAGAGTGATGTTAGAAGGAGACGCTTAATTTTCTCATTGTGATAGTCTCCTCTAACAGGATGACATGTAAACATCAACATCAACTCTATTCTAGTTAAAATATGTACTCTATCTCATCTTGAATAGAAACTCTTCCTCTTATCACGGACTCTCTACAACCTTATTATTCCTTATTTGACTCATAAAGGATCTCATCACTTATAACTGACTGGGTGCATGATTTCAATAACATAATCTGCCCCCATCAATATCTCTTTTCCTTGGATTTCTATACCCTTGCATCATTTCCTCTAACTCTGGGCCCTCTCACTACTACTACTCATAATCTTGTAACTCATGCTACCTTTATGGATGAAAATTCTACCCAAGCTCTAAGCATACTTCCTCATAAGGATCTCAGCTGAAACAGGGCTTAGAGAAGAGAGTACAACTCGCTTTTAGCATGAACGCATGATTCATATGAACATGAGCACATTCCTTGAAACTCAATACTTAACTGACTCATAGGCTTCTCTCAAGCCCCTCTAGAGTCTCGTTGACTTCCTCAAGATTTTGCTAAGAGCAACTCATTGATAAAGAACTGACTTTGCTTTGCAACAACCTCTAGTATGAGGGTTAGTCGAATGGATATGAGAACACACAACTTAGAATAAGTCTCTATTTCATATATCTATAGCATGATTAAGGGTACGAAAGAAGGGAAACTTTTCTTAAATGTCTATAGTCCCTCGTATATAGAAGTGGGGCCCTCAAAACCATAAAAAGACCCTACTAACGTGGCTTCATAGACACTGTAGGACACTACTCTGTGCTCTCATACCAAGTTCATCACGACTCGAGCCTACACCCTGGATGTGGCCGGCACTTGAGAACCATTAATGGTCCCCAAGAGAACCCTCATCATGGCTGACTACAAGAGGAAGACGAACTCACGCATACATAAGCATTAAATTGAAATTAACATTTCAAAATAGTTTACTGAATCTCAAAAATTCGTTGAATATACTGAGTATGAAAATAAGTTTTAAATAAAACATGTGAAACTAAAAGAGTCTCCAAAATTGTATACCTATGAAGCGTTTACTATATATAGATGAGTGTTGGGAACAAGACCCATGACTAATCAAAATGTAACTAATACTAACAACACATCAAACTGGAATCCTCCGAAATTAAGAAGGTCTTACTCAAAAGCTGGCGAGCAGATGAAGTAATCTCAAAGGACTCGTGTTTAGGATCCTATCTCCATCATAAAAGGATGCAGGTCGAATGATATTAGTACATGGAATGTACTAGTATGTAATATGGCTGAATAACAAACAACTGAATGAAAGGACTGTAGTAGAAATATATATATACTCAACTAAATGTAAAGAAATAATAGAGTAAAATCATTTAAAACTTTACAAAATACCCTCTCATCTCTGAACTGAATCTAATAAGTAATATATAAAAATAAACTTTAACTCTATTGGGAGATTCTCTAACCGATAACCATCACTATGAGCAACATGATGATACAGTGTCTCACCCACGCTGCCAGAACTTTCCTATACCTTTCCGGGGTATAGAACTCCTCAACTAAGTTGATCCACTAAGTTATGTTTAAAAAGCAATAAGGAATCATCTATAAAGTATGATCCATTACCCATGTTGTCATACATGGTTTATGGGGGGCTGTGAGTTTTCTGAATTCTTCCCCCATATCGGTGCTCAATACTACTCCCAAGAATATATACTCATGGTCATATGTTTAAAAACATAACTCTTCCTCTGGTTTGAGATAATTTCTCAAACTACCCTCTTAAAAGAGGTAGTTGCTTTTGAAATATCTTTTGAACTCATAATTCATTTAGAAATCAAAGTGTCTCTTTTATCAATGTAAAAACTAATACCTTTGGAAAAACATAGTTCCTTACTTGTACTTAATTCATACTTGTAAACTATTTCTCAAAAATATCTCAAAATCATATTTTAATATGGTCATTAATGACTCGGGAAGTCATACGGCAAAAACATTGATGGTATATCCAGATACCATACTGCTTAAACATTGATAGCATATTAGATACCATACTGGTTAAACATTGATGACATAACTAGAAACCATATTGCTTAAACATTAATGTCACACTCGATTGTCATACTAATCGTGTTTGAAATCTCTCTCTCAAAACTCATCTTTAACTTTCTCAAAAACTCAGTTTGAAACTCAAGTGTTGTCTTTAAAACGCTTCTCAAGATTTATAATTCAAAATAAAGTTCATGCTGAAATATAGACATGGATAAATTAATTCCAGGATCTCAATAACAATATAAAAACTCACTCATTAGGAATAGAATTTTTAAAAGAACCATGAACTCAAGAACTCAGATCAACTTATCTCAAGAACACTCAAATCTAGGGGTATAATCCTAGATTTCTCTTTTACTGATTTGAAAAAAGATGTAGGGTGTGACGAGGAACTAGTCCAACACTATGATAGCATTACATACTTGGAAGAACAAGGTTCTTGAAGAATCTTGAATAGGAACTTGATAGAAGCCTTGAACCCTAGATTGAAGGTCAATGATCAAGAAAACTTTTCTTGAGAATCTTAAATAAGTTTCTTGAAATATCTATGGCCAAGAATTATGATTTTCATTAGTGATTCATAATTGTATGGAGGATTTTGAGTTGCAAAGAATGAACTTCTTGGAAAAACACTTACCTTGAAGACGAATCTTGAAAAGAGATTGAAAGAATCTTGAATGAAGTCTTCTACTTTGATTTGTCCTTTCGGTTTTACCCTAGGGTTATAGAGAAAAGGGAATGATGGATTAGATGATGAAAATCTGATTGTTTTTAGCCTTTTATTGGTCAAGAAATTCGTTTAGGGTTTTCTTCAAGGTACAAAGACAAAAATGACCCTTTTTAATGTTTTCCCGTCGACTAATTCGTAACAACACTCTATTAGGTTACTAAAATGGTCATAACCTTTTACTAAGAAATTGGATTGACACCAATTTTGTGGCATTGGAAAGTAGATTCAAATACCTTTAATTTTATAGGCTATGGTCCACATAACTATTTATATACTAAGAGATATGGTCATTTGAGGTTGACCCAAGTAGAATCTTACATCAAAAACTTAATCGATAAAGAAACTTCAAGAACACTTATCAAGAACTCATCAAGAAATTAAATTGCTCTATATTTATGGAAATATTCGCCAAAGAAACTCATGATTGTCTTGTGGGTGAAAAAACCCAACACTACGGAAACTTACATACCTCAAAGAACTAGGTTCTTCGCAAAATCTTGAATTTCTTGAACGAATGCTTGAAAGTTTGAACTTTTTCTCCTCTCTAAAACCCAAAACGTTTTATGGGATGAATGAAACTGATTCTAATATGGTTAGACCCTTAATTGGGTGTATTTCGCGTTTCGAATAAGTAGGGGTAGGAAAATACTAAAACACCCCTCTGATTTTCGAGTAACTTTCCTTAAATGAACAACCTGACTTCAAAAGAGCATATCTCCCTCGTACGAGCTAAAAAATTAGCAAACATGGTGGAATTGGAAAGAGGACTCAATGATCTTTCATTTGATATCTATTGGGTCTCCTAACGTATCTTGTACTGAAAGTTATGGTCGTTTGAATATGACCCAAGTAGAATCTTACATCAAAACTTAATCAATAAGGAAACTTCAAGAACATTTATCAAGAAATTAAATTGCTCAATATTTATGGAAAGATTCTCCAAAGAAACTCATGACTGGTGTGTGGGTGAAAAAACCCAACACTATGGAAGCATACCTTAAAGAACTAGGTTCTTCACGAAATCTTGAATTTCTTGAACGAATGTTTGAAACATTGAACTTTTTCTCCTCTTGAATTTTCTCTCTAATACCCTTTAACGCTTTTGGGGATGAATGAAATTGATTCTAATCAGGTTAGACCCTTAATTGGATGTAATTCACATTTATAATAATTGGCGGGAAGGAAAAGACTAAAATACGCCTCCTATTTTCGGGTAACTTTCCTTAAATGGATAGCCTTACTTCAAAAGAGCATATCTCCCTCATACGAGCTCAAAAATTAGCAAACATGGTGGCGTTGGAAAGAGGACTCAAAGATCTTTCATTTGATACCTTGTGGGTCTCCTAACTCATCATGTACTGAAAATTATGGTCGTTTGAAGTTGACCCAAAACGTAGAAGAAACTAGGAATGACTTGAAGGAATTCTCTTTAGTTCTTTTTGGAACTCAATGTGCTACATCAAGTGACCTTAACACTTATGAAAATTTAAATTCCTCGATAAAATCTTACTCTCAACGAAGAATGGTTCGAGTCTTAGTTCAAAATTTTCTGGGATCTTACAATTAAAGACCTATTCTATGCAATTAACACCTAGCCCATATCACTACCAACCCCGGGGTACTCAGACTTCCCCTATTTTATCTCAAATTGACCAATCAACGTCTTTTGCCTTTAAGAATGACGTCACCCGCTCTATTATTGGAAAGATTTAGTTGTTCGATACAAATTGGGTTACTCAGACTTCACCCACACTAGACCGAGCATGCTACAACTACACACCCGCAATTTCAAGCAATTTAAATACATAATTCAACATATAGGGGCCAAAGGCAAAATTTAACAGGATCATATAGTAGCCTTTAGTTCAAAATCAAACAAATTGGCAAGATCATGCAATAGATCTAACAATAATACGAGCATGCATAGAAAATGGATAAAAATCAAATCATGTTCGGGACACCAACCTAGCATGCATAGCAAATTCCTCGAAATCAAATCAAGGGAGTAAATATGAAAAAATACGCAGATTCCCATCAAACATTGTGTAATGACTCACAAAATGATAGGCTGAACTAGAGCCTCATCGTGTGGGTTAATGTACCCTTGAGTGAATGTCTAGGATGTTTTAGACCTTAATTTAGCAAGGAAGAAGTCTAGGGTGCAAGTAAGGACCTATACTAGCAAGAAGGAGTGAAAGAAACCTTGTTCCTTGAGGGGCCTTGTTGCGATGGGACTTCAAGATCGCCCAAAGGAATGGATGAGTCGCCCTTGTGCCTTATCATTTGGCCTAGATTCTGGAGCAAAGGGTGAGCTAAGTCGCAGGTTGCCAACCATGTTGGTGGATGGCCCTTTAGCTCCCTAGATCGCCTAGTGGACTGCCCAAATTCCAAGCTCACTGGAATATTGGGCAAGCCAAGGGTGCATTTGGCGAGTTACCTAGTGCAAAGGGAGAGCCCAAGGGTCCAAAGGGTGAACTCAAGTGGGCAAGGGGCAGAATTTTAAGTTAAAACGTTTTAGGTCCATAGTTCTTTACCCAAGTTGACCCTACATTATTCTATTCCTTTCCTAGAAATATATAAGCTTAATAGACCTAAGTTTACCTCATTTAAATCATTCTCCCTAGAATCAAAGGAAAACCCAACTTCATCCTCTCCATAGAATATTTCTCTCTCTAGAAAACCCCCCTTTGAAGAAGAAGATAGAGCTTTTATTAAAGGTATGTGAATCTTATTCATCCGTGGTTTCTTCCACCCATGGATCCCCCATAGATTCCCCCCAATTGTGAACTCAAAAACCCAATTCTAGCTAGGGTTGTGATTGCATTGTGGGTAGGGCGTGGATGTATTCCAATCTAGTAGATAGCATCCAAATATGATTGAATTGTCTTTGTTTGATGATATTATGATGATTTCATGTGTTTCTATGGTAAACCCTAACCTAAGTTGATGAATGTGATATATGTGGGTTGATGCCATTAGAGGCAAGGTTGAAGGTTCTTGAGTGATCTCCCTAATTCAATGTTATATGTTGTAATTGATCAATGTTAGTATCATATAATAATGAATTAAACTAGATTTTATTGTGTATGATTGATGTTGACTTGTAATGATGAAATTGAACCTCTAAGGCAAATTACGACTAAGATCACCTAGTATCCAAGAATGTGATTGAATGTCTTGTAATTTAGGTTCATAATATGCTTCCATGTTGTAGAGTCTTTGAGAATGAGGAGTCATAGTCATGAATGATGATCATTAGGGCTTAAGAAAGAAGCTAATGTGATCAACTTTAAATCCTAAGGCTTTAAGAGAAAAATGCACATACGACTCCAAGGCTAATGAATGGAATTGTGTTGAGAGACCTTTACCTACCTAGATCACCTTATGAATCATAGATGGTAGGAAGTGATAGAATCACTTAGGCCATAAATATATACTTGTCTAATGAATAATTCTAGACATGATGCTAGGTATGGATATGAACTTAATATGAAATACTTCTCACATAGTAATGGTTCTAGGGTTGAGGGACTTCTCCTAACTAATTGAACCTAAGGCTAGAGAGCCTTTATACCTAGGTCATGGATGGTGATAGTTGCTCACTCAAGGTCTAAAAGAGGTATTAGCATTGGTTGGTGATCAAGAACACCTTTCCATTTACTTTATTCCAAGTAGAGACTTAATGATTATCATGTGGTATTTATGACTAGCACCGAGAGGATATTGAAATGAGATGGAGGTTCCCACCTAGATGAGTTTGGGCTTTCCACATGTGATCTCTTACCTAGAAGAGTATTGATTTCCCCAATTGTGTCTCATGCGATGAAAGCCTCACCTAGTAGAGTTTGGGTTTCTAGTAGCAATCTCCGTATCCCATAACTACATTCCCCATAGGAAGTTAGCTTGTGAATCTGACTAAGCTAAAAATCCGGTTCCACCTTGGCAAGTGGACCAACCCTTGATGGTGTGGGTAACACCATGAGAGATCATATGTACTCATATCGATTAAGGCTATATCACAATTAAACAAGATTGGTAGTAAACAAAGATTGTGCTAAATGTAGCATCTCCTAGCGTTCAAACCTCATGGGCCAAGATTATGCCTAAAGTAGCATCTCCTAAGGTCCAATGAAAATAATGGTCTAAGATTATGCTTGAAGGGGCATCTCCTAGAGACCAAACTAAATGAACTAAAAGTATGCTTTAAGTAGTGTCTCCTAGAGTTCAAGATTAATAAACTAAGATGTACTTGATATAGTATATCCTATGGTTCTAAGTAATGAGGGACTAGTACAAGTTAGTAAAGGACCTCATAATGTTCAAGGTATTAATGGACTTAGATGTCCTTGAGTAAGGCCACATAGAGGCCATAATAATAATAAACAACCTAGACATATTAAAAGAAGTATCTCGTAGGGTCCAACCTTATAATGAACTAACATCATGCTTTAAGTAGCATCTCCAAGAGTTCAAGTTTAATGAACTTAGATTATGCTTTAAGTAGCATTTCCTAGAAATTCCAATATGATGAACTAAGTTGTACCTAATAAAGTATCTCTTAGGGTTCAAACAAGAAGGGACTAAGATAGAACTAGTAAAAAATCTCCTACTGTTCCATGCTTTTAAAAGAGGGCTTGTCTCTAAGTTAAGGAACATGAGTATGATGACCTAAAAAGGTACTTAGTATGAGTAGTAGTATGGGATGTTACTCATGCCTTTCACAAGTATGACTAAGGGTTACCTTATGAGTGTTGTCTTACATGAGTGATGCTTCATGGATTGTAGCTATAGATGCCTTCCAAGATCGGCTTGGCTAGTGGTGATAATTCCTTCGTCTACATAAAGTAAGCAAATAATGATACCAAAGGAGGGTGAATATGACTAGGATGACTTTAAGGTTATGCTTAGTGTGGAGGGTATTATGGGATACCTTTCATACATTGCACAAGTGTGCTTTGAGGTTACTTAGGAGTGTGGTGCCCTTATGGTAAAGAATGCTTAAGACTTAACTATGCCTATAGACCATGATTAGGATGACCAAAAAGGGATACTTGGCTTGGGTGGTATTATGGGACGCTATTAATGGTTTGCACTTGTATGCTTTTGAGGTTACTTGAGAATGTATCTATTATGGTATTGATGACGAAGAGTCAATTGTACTTATATTGTTATGATTTATCTCTTATGCTCATTAACTATGTCTCATGTTGACGTGTGTTCATATGATGTTTATATTGGAGATTTTGGTTACGACTATGATGATTATATTATTATCTCTTATGCTTATGTCTTATGTTGACTAACCATTTCAGATGCTCTGATGATGTTGTGATAGCTTTCATACATGGTACATTTTGTACTAACACATATTGCCTACCTTCTAATCAAATGCAGGGTTGAGGAGATTGAGTTGCTTGGGCGCTAGGTTTCTAAGAGGCAAGAAGACTTGAAGATTTGGTGAGTCCTCATAGCTTTGAGGATGAACCTATATTTCCCTTATGTCGTTTCTTTATATTCTAGACTTTTTATGGGCTATGTCCCAAGACTTTTATCCATGAGTTTGAAATAGATGGTTTGAGACAAAGGTTTAGTAAAGACTTCCGCTTGTTTATGAAAATGTTTTCGATTGTGTGGATCGAAATGAAGTTTTATATTTTCCTGTATTTTCAATTATCTTATGTTAAGCATGTGCTAAAGGTTGTATGCGACCCCTTCGAGGTCAACTACGCCATGTTACGTCTAGGGGATACCCCTGGGTCGTGACAAACTTCGTATCAGAGCATAAGGTTTTGGGATAAATTTTAGGATGTCTTAAACCACGTCTAGTAGAGTCTTGTTCATCGGTGTGAGTCACGACACATCTATGAGTGAGAGGCTATAGGACGTTAGGAATACTTCATTTCTTCATTTTCTAAGTCGTGCTATAGAGTTTAGATCTAGTAGGTCTTTCTCCTAGCCTTTACGGTATGAGTTTTCAGGTTATGGCTAATACTAGGGTTAACGTTAGGAGAACCGAGAAAAGTGATGAGGAGCAAGAGGTTCCTCTCAAAGTTCCTCCTCAAGTTCCTAATAATGAAGGGGTCATGACTAATCATAAAATAAGGGAGGCTTTTCAAAATTTGACCCAACTCATAACGGTTAAAACTCAATCCATCACTACTCAAGCTCAAGCCCTGACAACTCAAGCTAACCGAGAAGTTAGGCCCTGGGTAGATCCCAATGTGAGTACCATGGCCTCACGGTTGAGATATTTTACTAGGATGAACCCTCCTATCTTCTTGGGTTCCAAAATGAATAAAGATCCACAAGAGTTTTTGGAGGAGGTCTATAAGATAGTATAGGCTATATGGGTCACCTCTATTGAGAAAGCCGAGTTGGCCGGGTATCAATTGAAAGATGTGGCCCAAGTGTGGTACACCTAATGGAAGGACAATAGACCTATAAGAGCGGGTCCCATAAATTGGGAAGTATTCAAGAAGGCTTTTCTTGATAGGTTCTTCCCCCGTTAGAAGAGGGAAGCCAAAGTTGAGGAGTTCATCAACCTTCGCCAAGGAGGTATGAGTGTCCAAGAATACGCTTTGAAATTCACTAAGTTGTCCAAATATACCCTCTCGTTGGTTTCTAATCCAAGGGATGAGATGAGTCACTTTGTTACCAGTGTGTTCGATGCTATTAAGGAAGAGTGTCGTGCAGCAATGCTCCATGACAACATGGATATCTCAAGGTTGATGGTTTACGCTAAACAAGTTAAGGGGTCAAAGCTTAGGAAGAAATATAGGGAAGTTAAGAGACCTAGAACCGATGATGGGGATTTCTCCAATTCTAGCTCCGAGGGATATGATCAACCTAGGACCCAACAAAAACTTTGCAACCAATAGAGGGTGTATAAACTTAAACCTCTAGAGGGAGTAATAGTGAATCTGTGTTGCTTAAGCCTACTTTCTCGAAGTGTGGAAGAAAGCATTATGGTGAGTGTCTAGCTAGAAAGGAGGGGTGCTATAGTTGTGGTAGTGAGGGTCACAAGAAGAGAGATTTCCAATCCTTAGGGCTAAAGGGAGGGAGGCCAAGTCTAATGCTCCCAAGTGATCATAGGTTTTATGCTCTCCAATCTAGAGAAGATCAAGAGTGATCTCCTCATGTCCCTTCCGGTATATGTTTCATGCTTTTATAAAATTTCCAGTTTTCTTGTTTTTTATGATTTGTTATGTTGGATTTTGAAGTTATTTTTAGTATGTATGATGTTTAGAAAAGTTGTGTAGGCTTACTCCCAAGTGGGGGATAGTGTGCCTATCTAGTAGGGTTATTGTGTGCTTTGTGTGTTGCCGTGATTTCCTTACATGCATGATTCATGAAAATGCCTAGGTCTTGTTAGAGATGGATTATATGCATTGTTCTTTCTCTCATGTTGTAGTGCAATTGTAGACTTGCGTATAGACTTCATGAGTTGAGTATGAGCATGCCCTAGTTTTGGAGTTGAAAGATTTCCTTAATGAATGAATGCCTTATAAGAAGTAATGTGCATTTAGGCTCCATGAGTAGGTGATGAGAATGTCTTAACTAGGAAATGGTAGCTCATCCTTTAGAAAGAGCAGATATAGAATTTGATGCACTTTGGGTTGGTAGATGTAGTTCCTACTCTCTTGTGTTGCATTGAGTATGTTTAGCTTGGAGTTGAAGTTTTCCTCCTTGGTTGTGTGCTTTGGACATATGGCATGCATGATGGGCTGCTAGTCTTGAGTCATTAACCCTTAATGTGTTTTAAGTGTCATTTGAGGATGAATGTTCCTAAGTGGGGGATAATGTAACGACTCGCAAAATGATAGGCTGAACTAGAGCCTCATCATGTGGGTTAGTGTACCCTTAAGTGAATGTCTAGGCTGTTTTAGACCTTAATTTAGCAAGGAAGAAGTCTAGGGTGCAAATAAGGACCTATGCTAGCAAGAAGGAGTGAAATAAACCTTGTTCTTTGAGGGGCCTTTTTGCGATGGGACTTCATGATCGCCCAAAGGGTTGGGCGAGTCGCGCTTGTGCCTTATGATTGCCTAGTGGGCTGTCCCATTTGGCGTAGATTCTGGAGTAAAGGGTGAGCTAAGTCGCAGCACGCCAACAAGGTTGGCGGATCCCCCTTTAGCTCCCTAGATCGTCTAGCGAACTGCCCAAATTCCAAGCTCACTGGATTATTGGGCAAGCCAAGGGTGCATTTGGCGAGTTACCTAGTGCAAAGGGCAAGCCCAAGGGTCCAAAAGGCGAGCTCAAGCGGGCAAGGGGCAGAATTTTAAGTTAAAACGTTTTATGTCCATAGTTCTTTGCCAAAGTTGACCCTACATTATTCTATTCCTTTCCTAGAAACTATATAAGCCTATTAGACCTAACTTTACTAATGCTTATCGTGACCAACGACACTAACCTACGATTCGAGTGTCTACGATCGTCGATAATATAGTAACCCAACCAAGGGTTTGGGTCGTGTCCCAAGGGAGCAATTTTGAGAATTAATAGAAGAATAAAATCTAGTTCTAACTAGTCGTACCTAAAGATCTTAACGATTAAAACATTGTAAATTAAAGGGGGACACAAAACTGTCAAATATCAATTTGGGGGTTTAGTCACAAGTATAGGAAAAACAACAAAAATAACAAGAAAGTCAAGTATGGGGAAAAGTTCTTGGGGTGTGACCGCAATACAAGTTGAGATAAATAGTTGGGTATGTGCTTTTGATAGGAAATTTGCAAGATAATAGTGGCTAGGCTAAGCTTTAGATGGAAATAAGTTCCCTCTCGGGAAACTTACCCCGTTTCAAATGTGTTCCTCTCGAACAACCATTTGCCGCATGAAGACCAGCCTATGCCTTACCCCACTCACTCTATCAAGTAGAGTTTTAGGATATGGGATTAGGGCTCACCCTCTCGGGCTGAACCTGATGTCGACCCACTCCATAGGCCATCAGTCTAATGGTCTTGGTTTCGTGACCTTCCTCTTCGGCAAGCCGAAAACACATGGATGGCTTTGTATTTGCAACTACAAACCCATTAAATTAAACCACAACCACTAGGTGAAATCACCATTAAAATACATTTAACCTATCAGCAAGCAAGACCCAACAATAATATCAACACATATTTGCTAAATCACACCCCAAGAATAGGGGTTTTTAGCCACACATCAAGAAATAATGAATTACACCTAAAATGATACTGAAATCAAATGGGTATAAGAAATTAAACCTTAATTTAAGCAAAGGAAGAAGAATAATGAAGACCCACTTCCAACTTGGGGAAGTTGAACTCCTTTCTTCAAGTTTCCAAAACCCTCTCCAAACTTGAGAGCAAAAGTAAAAAGTACTTAAATTATATTGTCTAATGATACTACTAAAACTGATATTCTTTTTTTTAAGCTATAACTCTCAACGAGTATTTACAGCTTTCAAAAATTTATGCTACGACGGATCGTTCGGTGACACTAGTCGGAATCGCCGATCAACTCGGTGATTCGCCCTTTGCTATACTTCATCGCCGCCTTGCACCATCCTTCGGCATTATCATGCTCTGGATCATTGGGAGACATAGTACTGCTTTGCAGAACTCCTCGGCGATGCACCGACTATTCCCTTTTTCCACCAAAAGGTGAAGTGAGACCCTTCAGCAATTCACCAAGTGGCCTCGGCGATCCTCAGGCCTTCATTTTCTCGTTCTTTTTAGCCTTTTCGTTCCTTTATGAAAAGTAGTGTCCATGCTTTCCTTCAAACTTCAAATTCCTGAAACTTAAAGGTTTTCATCATATTTTGAGATAAAATAAGCATTTGAGGACACAATTTCTATTAAAATATAGCCCTAAATGAGTCCAATTTGTGGACTCATCAACACCCCCAACTTAAACTTTTGCTTGTCCTCATGCAAACTCAAGTTCGGCTGCATAAAAAAAGGTGTCTCAAATAGTGCTACACAAGACTCAATATTGAATGTACACAACAAGACATCAAATTACTTATGTAAAGATTCAACTGTGTACTCAAAGATTCAAGTTGTGACACACCATTACCAAAGATCCTCATGTTCACAATACTTTCTACTAATGTATGTTCAAGCTCAACGAAAGTATCTAAATGCCCTCACACAAAGAATGATTCCATATTCAAACATAGAGGCTACTCAATTTAAGATCATGAATCAGATGCAACACTCACACTCAAAAAGAGGAACACAATGCATGTTTTCACCCATAGGTTTGCCCTTATTTTCCAATCGACTTTCGGTTCAGATTACTCAAGATCACAAAGGTATTTTCAATGCTTGTAATGGGGATAAGTGCATAGGTATGGTCATTTAGGTTCAGTGACTTCTTCATCCTCAAGAGATGTGGTGTTCTCAAAACGTCATTTTTCTTTTCCTCGTCACTTTTTCTTCTAGTGCTTCTAAGTCATCTTTTTATTCACTCTCCATGTATTGTTTGGAAACCCAATTCCTTTTGCACTTTTATTCCAAAATATTATTTTTATTATTATTATTATTATTTTGAAGGGTTTCCGTTTTGTTTTGCAATACCATGGGTTAAAGAGACTTTTTCTAGCACTTCTTGACTTCTCCTTTTCCTTTTCACCACATCCCCAACTTAGGCTTTTGACCTAAGTTGGCTATTCACTAATTCACAACTCAAGAGGGTTATAGGTAGTAGGTAAGGTAAGGTCTAGGGTTCGTCAAGATTCTTTCAAACAAATGCAAGGCTCAAGGGGTGTTGAAAAGAGTTTCACACGCTCAAGGGTAGGCCACAAAAGAGGTATATGTCAAGTTTGGCTCAAACTCTTTAAAGTTGCCTAAGATCATATCTAGAGGACACCTATCTAAATCAGTCAGACTAATAGGGCAAATTCTGGGTTTATTCTTGCATGGTTCAAAGTAAGCTAATCACACAAGGCATTGACACTTAAGTCAAACAAGACAACACACTTTCACTTGTGTGCAACGGTCATTACAAGAGAATCAATTTGATAAGTGGCTAATCACAACAAGATGCAAAGAGTTCACATATTGTCTATGCAACTTCATTTGGTCTCGTCGTAGCCGCACATTCTTGTTTGTTTGATTTAGAGCACTATTCAAATGATCAGTATTGATCGAAACTGAGACTTAAATTTTTGCAAAAGAACAGCCACTTTCAACACTAGCGGTGGCGAAATTTTTTGAAAAATAATTTTTTTCGGAAAGGTAAAAAATTTGCATCAATTAAAATAAAAAGAGGAGCCATGAGATCAAACATCCACGAAAGGCAATATATAGCTCAATTTAAAATAGACAGCCCAAATATATACAAAAAACGAATCACAAATAGCACACAAAAGATGAACCTAACCCACCACATATAAAAGCAATTTGTCCTCAAATGCAATTAAGAGTGTTCAAAAGTAAAAGTATAATAAGACAGAAATGGAGGTAAAGAAAGGTCCTGTCTACGCAGTCTCTCCATCTATCGGGGTCTTAGTATCCGGGGTTATGCTCGAGGTGTAGGCATTAAGAACTAGAGCTATCTCTGAAGCATCAACATTGCTAGGTCCACTAGGAGTGACCACCTGCGAAGTCGTCCAATAGGCATGCATAGCAGTATAGGACCTAGGGCCCATGAAGGTATTTTATGGGTTCGTGGAATCTTTGAAATAGGGTTCTGACTTGAAGATGCATAGACTACCCTGGCTCCCTTGCCCTTCCCTTACCTTCCTTCCCACCAGACGTGTGCGGTGTAGTAGCCTTGCCTTTAGATGTAGCGGCCTCCTCATTTATCGCCTTCCTTTTAGCCTTCTCCTATGCTAGTACAATTCTCTCAGCAGCTTTTGGTTTCACCATATCTTTGATACTGACTATGATAAAACTGAAGTGATAGGCAGCAATGTACTCTCAAATCCACACACAAATTGATGAAACAAAATACTCCAAAAGTGCATGAAATGTAAAAACTAGAGTGCTGATGTGAGTGTGGACAGATGAAAAATGGGGGAAAATGAGTTAAGTTGAAACTTTCAAACCTTTGGCTTGGAAAGACCATCCAGTTTGTTGCTCACTCAGCAACGTTAGTCAAACTCGCCAACTCACTTGGCGGAACGCCGATTGTTCAGTTTCTTCGCCGATATTTACAGAACTTTTGTTTATGGGGGTCCAATCGTCGGTTTCCCTCATTATGGTCGACTTGGTTGGTGATCCGCCAATACTGTCCAAAGCTCGCTAAGTTTTACAGACTCCAAAGTTGACGATGTCTTGAGTCAAACGGGGGGTAACATCCAATTCACCGACCCTTTCGGTGACTCGCCGACAGATTCTATTGCTTGCCAATCTACACTTTTCGTTCACTCTCAACACTTCCATCTGCACAATCAATACCATTATTTTGTCAAAGTAAAAGAAATTAATAAATGGTTTTTGGTTGCCTCGAAAATAGTGCCTTATACACAAGTCAGCAACTAATCTTCATTTTCAAAGTAGCCCATGCTATAATTAGGCGAGTCCTCAACGAATGGTGGGTAGTGACTTGATATCAAATGGCCAATTTGAGCATCGTGCAGATGGATAGTCATAGAGTGAGAGGTTGATGCTTCATTTAGCATTTCGATGTTATCCTTCATCTCATTCAACATCTTCTCATGTGCCTCAATTTTTTGTTGAATGAGTGACAGAACCTCAACATCCTGCACACCTCTCTTCTTCTTCCCATGTTTACACTCTCGAAGGGAGGAGTGGTTTTCTTTTCCCATGGCTTGTACTTCCAATTCTGTGACTCGGGTGTATAGAACATCTAACTGGGTGACTAGTGCGTCCCATTCCTGCTTTCTTTTTGCTACTTTGTTGGCTTCTACCATGCCATCAAAGAGATTTGCTACAACTTCATATGGCTGGTATAGCATGCCGCCCTCGCAAAGTTGATCAACTATACTTGTATTCTCGGGTCCAAGACCCCAATAGAAGCACTCCAGTAGCCCCTTGTCCGTCATCCCGTGAGATGGGCATGGTTGCAACACCGCTTGAAACTTCAGCCACATTTCCTGAATTGTTTCATCCCCTACCCATTTAAATGTCAGGAGGTTATCTATGAGGTTCAATAGCTTCAGAAGGTGATGATCCGTGTGATATCCGTAGTGATTCTCCATCCTTAGTTCCTGTTCTGATATTCAAACTAGCAAAATAAAACTAAAAACTAAGTGAGTAAACTACAATTAAGGAGAATGAAAATTTTACTAATCTAAAAATTCTCTAGTAGCACCACTCCCCGACAGCGGCGCCATTTTGATGCTTATCGTGACCAACGACACTAACCTACGGTTTGAGTGTCTACGATCATCGATAATATAGTAACCCAACCAAGGGTTGGGGTCATGTCCCAAGGGAGAGGTTTTGAGAACTAATAGTAGAATAAAATCTAGTTCTAACTAGTCATAGCTAAAGACATTAACGATTAAAAATATTGTGGATTAAAGGGGGACACAAAAGTGTCGAATATCAATTTGGGGGTTTTGTCACAAGTATAGGAAAAACAACAAAAATAACAAGAAAGTCAAGTATGGGGAAAAGTTCTTGGGGTGAGACCGCAATACAAGTTGAGATAAATAGTTGGGTATGTGGTTTTGATAGGAGATTTGGAAGATAATAGTGACTAGGCTAAGCTTTAGATGGAAATAAGTTCCCTCTCGGGAACCTTACCCCGTTTCAAACGCGTTCCTCTCACACACTCATTTGCCGCATGAAGACCAGCCTACGCCTTACCCCACTCACTCACTCGAGCTGAGTGTTAGGATATGGGACTAGAGCTCACCCTCTCGGGCTGAACCACATGTCGACCTACTTCTTAGGCCATCAGTCTAGTGGTCTTGGTATCGCGACGTCCCTCTCGGGCAAGTCAAAAACACATGGGTGGCTTTGTATTTGCAACTACAAACCCATTAAATTAAACCACAACTACTAGGTGAAATCACCTTTAAAATACATCTAACCTATCAGCAAGCAAGACCCAACAATAATATCAACACATATTTGCTAAATCACACCCCAGGATTTGGTGATTTTAGCCACACATCAAGAAATAACAAATTACACCTAAAATGATAATGAAATCAAATGGGTATAAGAAATTAAATCTTGACTTAAGCAAAGGAAGAGGAATAAAGAAGATCCACTTCCAACTTGGGGAAGATGAACTCTTTTATTCAAGGTTCCAAAACCCTCTCCAAACTTGAGAGCAAAAGTAAATAGTACTAAAATTATACTGTCTATTGATACTACTAAAAATAATACAAAAACTTCTTTTTTTATAAGCTATAACTCTCAACGAGTATTTATAGCTTTCAAAAATCTGTGCTACGACAGATCGTTCGGCGACATTAGTCGGAATCACCGATCAACTCGGCGATTCGCACTTTGGTGTACTTCATCGCCACCTTGCACCATCCTTCGGTATTATCATGCTCTGGATCATTGGTCAACATAGTACTTCTTCGCGGAACTCCTCGGCGATGCGCCGACTGCTCCCTTTTTCCGCCGACTTGATCCTTTCCTTCAGGGCTCAGCACACTGGAACAAAAGGCAAAGTGAGAGCCTTCGGCGATCCTCAGGCCTTCATTTTCTGGTTCTTTTCAGCCTCTTCGTTGCTTTTTGCGAAGTAGTGTCCATGCTTTCCTTCAAACTTCAAATTCCTGCAACTTCAAGGTTTTCATTAGATTTTGCGATTAAATAAGCATTTGAGGACACATTTTCTAATAAAATATAGACCGAAATGAGTCTAATTTGAGGACTCATCATTTACCTCATTTAAATCATTCTCCCTAGAATCAAAAGGAACCCAACTTCATCCTCTCCATAGAATATTTTTCTCTCTAGAAAACCCCCCTTTGAAGAAGAAGATAGCGCTTAAAGCTTGGGTTAAGAACAAGGTCCAAAGTCGAGATCTTGTGCTAGGGCTTTGATTAATGTTATGCAAAGCTTATTCATCCATGGGTTATTCCGCCCATGGAGCCCCCATAGATTCCCCCCAATTGTGAACTCAAAACCCCAATTCTAGCTAGGGTTGTGATTGCATTGTGGGTAGGGTGTGGATGTGAGTCCAATCTAGTGGATAGCATCCAAATATGATTGACTTGTCTTTGTTTAATGATATTATGTTAATTTCATGTGTTTATATGGTAAACCCTATCCTAAGTTGATGAATGTGATATTTGTGGGTTGATGACATTAGAGGCAAGGTTGAAGGTTCTTGAGTGATCTTCCTAATTCAATGTTATATGTTGTAATTGATCAACGTTAGGATCATATAATCATGAATTGAACTAAACTCTACTGTATATGATTGATCTTGACTTGTAATGATGAAATTGAACCTCTAAGACAAATTAGGACTAAGATCACCTAGTATCAAAGAATGTGATTGAATGTCTTGTAATTTAGGTTCATAATATGCTTCCATGGTGTAGATTCTTTGTGAATGAGGAGTCATAGTCATGAATGATGATCATTAGGGCTTAAGCAAGAAGCTAAAGTGATCAACTTTCGATCCTAAGGCTTTAAGAGAAAAATGCACATATGAATCCAAGGCTAATGAATGGAATTGTGTTGAGAGACCTTTACCTACCTAGATCACCTTATGAATCATAGATGGTAGGAAGTGACATAATCACTTAGGTCATAATTATATACTTGTCTAATGAAGAATTCTAGACATGATGCTAGGGATGGATATGAAATTAACATGAAAGACTTCTCACATAGTAATAGTTCTAGGGTTGAAGGAATTCTCCTACCTAATTGAACCTAAGGCTAGAGAGCCTTTATACCTAGGTTATGGATTGTGATAGTTGCACACTCATAGTCTAAATAAGGTATTAGCATGGGTTGGTGGTCAAGAACACCTTTCCATTTACTTGAGTCCTAGTAGAGACTTAATGATTATCTTGTGGGATTTATGCCTAGCACCTAGAGTATATTGAAATGAGATGGAGGTTCCTACCAAGATGAGTTTGGGCTTTCATGGAGGTTCCCACCTAGCATAGTTTGGGCTTCCCACATGTGATCTCTCACATAGAAGAGTATTGATTTCTCCAAGTGTGTTTCATGCGATCGAAGCCTCACGTAGTGGTGTTTGGTTTTCTAGTAGCAATCTCTGTATCCCAAAACTACATGCACCGTAGGAAGTTAGCTATTGAATCGGACTAAGCTAACAAACCGGTTCCACCTTGGTAACTGGACCAACCCTTGATAGTGTGGGTAACACCATGAGAGATCATATGTTCTCATGTCGTTTAAGGCTATCCCAATTAAATAAGATTGGTAGTGAACAAAGATTGTGCTAAATGTAGCATCTCCTAGAGTTCAAACCTCATGGGCCAAGATTATGCCTAAAGTAGCATCTCCTAGGGTCCAATGCAAATAATGGTCTGAGATTATATTTGAAGGGGCATCTCATAGAGATCAAACTAAATGAACTAAGAGTATGCTTTAAGTAGTGTCCCCTAGAGTTAAAGCTTAATGAACTAAGATGTACTTGATATAGTATATCCTAGGGTTCTAAGTAATGAGGGACTAGTACAAGTTAGTAAAGGACCTCATAATGTTCAAAGTATGAATGGACTTAGATGTCCTTGAGTAAGGCCTCATAGAGTCCATAATAATAATAAAGAACCTAGACATATTAAAAGAAGTATCTCATAGGGTCCAACCTTATAATGAACTAACATCATGCTTTAAGTAGCATCTCCAAGAGTTCAAGTTTAATGAACGTAGATTATGCTTTAAGTAGCATTTCCTAGAAGTTCCAATATGATGAACTAAGTTCTACCTAGTATAGTATCTCTTAGGGTTCAAACAAGAAAGGACTAAGATAGACCTAGTAAAGTATCTCCTAGTGTTTCATGCTTTAAAAAGAGGGCTAGTCTCTAAGTTAAGGAACATGATTATGATGACCTAAAGAAGTAGTTAGTATGAGTATTAGTATGGTATGTTACTCATGCCTGGCAAGTATGACTAAAGGTTACCTTATGAGTGTTGTCTTACATGAGTGATGCTTCATGGATTGTAGCTATAGATACCTTCCAAGATACGGTTGGCTAGAGGTGATAAATCTTTTGTCTACATAAAGTAAGCCAATAGTGATACCAAAGGAGGGTGAATATGACTAGGATGACTTTAAGGTTATGCTTAGTGTGGAGGGTATTATGGGATGCCTTTCATGCATGGCACAAGTGTGCTTTGAGGTTACTTAGGAGTGTGGTGCCCTTATGGTAAAGAATGCTTAAGACTTGACTATGCCTATAGACAATTATTAGGATGACCAAAAAGGGTTACTTGGCTTGGGTGGTATTATGGTATGCTATTCATGCTTTGCACTTGTATGCTTTTGAGGTTACTTGAGAATGGTTCTATTATGGTATTGATAACGAAGAGTCAACTGTACATATATTGTTATGATTTATCTCTTATGCTCATTAACTATGTCTCATGTTGACTTGTGTTCATATGATGTTTATATTGGAGATTTTGGCTATGACTATGATGATTCTACTATTATCTCTTATGCTTATGCCTTATGTTGCCTAACCATTTGAGATGCTCTGATGATGTTGTGCTAGCTTTCATACTTGGTACATTTTGTACTAACGTATATTGCCTACATTCTAATCAAATGTAGGGTTGAGGAGATTGAGTTGTTTGGAGGCTAGGTTTCTAAGAGGCAAGAAGACTTGAAGATTTGATGAGTCCTCATAGCTTCGAGGACGAATCTATATTTCCCTTATGTCTTTTCTTTATATTTTAGACTTTGTATGGGTTGCGTCCCAAGACTTTTATTCATGAGTTTTAAATAGATGGTTTTAGACAAATGTTTAGTAAAGACTTCTACTTGTTTATGAAAATGTTTTCGATTGTGTGGATCGAAATAATGTTTTAAATGTTCCCGTATTTTCAATTATCTTATGTTAAGCATGTGCTTTTAGGCTTGTATACGACCCCTTCGGGGTCAACTACACCATGTTTCGTCTATGGGGTACCCCTGGGTCATGACACAATGACACCCATGGAATGGCCTGCTGGAACATTTGGCGAGCTGAAGGTCTACTCTGCAAGTTGCCATGTTCCTTCAACTTTTTCAGCTTTTTCGCTCCCTTTTGCCTCGAAATGCCCTTGCCTTGCTCTTTTGCCTTCATTGTTTCAAATTAATATTTTATCATCAGTTTAGGGCATAAAATATGTATTGAGGACACTAATTCCTTAAATATTAAGCCCTAAATAAGTTGAAATGCCCAACTCATCAACAACCTCCACGTCTTTCTTTTGTTTTCACTCATACGCTTAGAGGTGTACGGAGTGAATTTTGCTGCTCAAATGGCTCCTTTATCAACACAACTTTTTCCTTTTAAGGAGGGCTGGAGGAGTGGAGTCTGAGTCTGAGTCTGATAACCCTATATTTTAAAAAACAGGGATTTTTGTTTTGGCCATTTCCTATAAATCATAGTATTTGAAAATAAACATCGAGAGGAGGTTAGTTGAAAAGAATTTCATAAAATATTATAGTTGAAACAAGTTCAGTGAGGCTCATCTAATAGGTAGACGATACACCTAACATGTTAGGTGAGCTCAAACAAACTTGCCCAAGTTTACAAAACTAAAATTAATTTTACTCAGGCATGAATGGTGATACCTAATCCAACTCAGTGATTCATCGATACGATTTTGCAAGCTAAGACAAGCCGGCTGAAACTGATAATGAAAACAGTTTAGGACTATGTACAAATGGCGATGCTAGCTCCAACTCGGTGATTCACCGAGATTGTTTGGTGAGCTAAGACAAGCACGCCGAAAGTGACAGTACCTAAGAAACAATTTCACAATAAAAATGTGATGTGGGACATACTTGATGATTCCCCTAATCCTTTTGACAAGCTCACCAATCAGGTAATTTTAGCCTAATGACAATTTTTCAAAATGAAGAAGCAAAATGCAACACCTCCTTAACACTAAAACAACTTAATAGACTACCCATATACCAATTTTACCCTTCGGTACTCATATTTTCCCAAAACTAAATAAAGTGTTGCCAAATCGATAATTTCCCCTTAAGAAGGACGTCACTCTATCCATCATTGGGCAATAACAAGCCTAAGGACAACACAAGGCTAATCAGACTTAATGCAGGAAAATTTCGAACAAAACCCATTCTAATCATAAGTCCATTTTCAATTAACAAGCCACACAATAAATTTTTAGCAATGGTGGACACAAAATAAACAATTCTAAGACATGGTAAATATTCAATCGACTAAGATAAAGCAACCCACATGATTTATACATCAAATTAGCAATATCAATAGTTAACCTAACATATTCACCAATTTGATGCAAAAATATTAAAAGTGAACTCAAGAACCAACCTTAATGATTAATGATCCTCAAACAATGAGGGATTAAGGGTTTGGGTCGAGAATCACAAACAATATACCACTTGTCGTAAGCGAATCGAAGCAAAGAAAACTCGGACTAGTATTTAGGCAAAGTGCATAAAGTGTATAAAGTGAAAAGAATAAAAAAGATCAAAGGATTTCCTTCTAAAAGAGTAAAGACTCTTGCCCTTTCGCTGTCAGGAGTATTCGGCACTTTGCCACTAACGTCGTCGAATGAGCTTATAAGCTCACAAAGGATACATGAACAAATACCTATATTGAAGTTCAACTCGAAAGACCCAATGTAGTTTGCCCAATGCCATTCGTTTAATCACTGAACAAGTCCCTGTAAGCCGATGTTGACAGTACAATTTTTCAAATTACATGGAAAAGAAGGAAAACATAAAGATGTCTGCCTAACTAACTCGGCAGATCATCGAATGGAAATTTGCATCGCCCATTATGTCATGTTATTTCAACCTACACTTACAATACATGATTTTAAAAGCAATAAAATAAACTTCGTTTGGGTCGCAAGATGCTACTTATTTATCGTCATGGCAGGACGTAGTTCTTACTCATCAAATATCATTATTAGAATTAGGGATGGTATCACTATGTAAAGTTCCTTTCTGCCTTGGATTTAAATGACTGGAGATTTGGTACATCTAAGTTCAAGTGGAGAAGTAATTGACAAAGAGTATGAAGTAATCATTTGAGTCAAAGTGGAGAAGTAATTTTTTAAGTCCTTTAATAATTTGTAGAACACTTCAACCATATAAGGGTACTAGTCACCATATCACTGTTCAATTCCTTTGCAGTGCAACTGTCTCTTTCTGTTTTTGATGGTCAAGAGGTGGCATGTATCTATTTTTGTCAACTTCACAATCAATCCAATTACCTCATGTATCTCGCTAATCTCTCCAGCCATTATCCCTTTCTTTGGTCCAACCTTAGTTCCCGCCTAGTCTAGGATATTTCAGATAAGAACCCCCTATTTTTTCCCCATGTATCACACTTCTTCATTGTATAATGCCTCTAACTTGGCATAATCTGGCACTTCTCACTACTTGCACCAACTATGTTTATCGATATCCATCCACCCCCATGACATGTTTGATTAACAAGTCAAGTAGAGTCATCATCTTGGCCATGCTATTATCATGCTCTTGGTTCATATCCATCTGTTCCTTGGTCATACCCAACTATACAGAAGATACTTGATCCTCCCTAACAAGCCATGCTCAGTTTGTCTTGGGTGTATCATCAAGCAACATTGTTGCCACATCAAACAGTTGTTGCATTATCCGTCTTTTGCTAAGCTGGTCTCGTATTCTTGTTTGACTTTATCAAGGCTATGATAGAAATGTTGTACCAATAAATTGTCCGAACTTCATGTGTCGGGCATTGTAACACTAACTTTTTAAATCACAACAAAGTGTCATAGAGAGGTTCACCTTCTACCTCTTGAAATTCTTGATGATATGACTAAGTTTAACCATCTTCGAAGGAGGGAAAATATTTCAAGGAACGTTTCTATAGTTCCTCCCATAAAGTTATGGAATCATTTGTTAGGTCGGCCATCCTCCTGGTTTCTATTAGAAGAAAGGAAACAACCTCAAACTTATGGATTCTTGTGAGATGTTCTTAAAGATTAAATGCCCACAAATGTCCACCAAATTTAATAGATATTCATGAGGGTCTTCATGAGAAAGACCTCAAAACATTCCTTTTATCTGGAACAATTGCAACATATATCTGGTTACATAAAACAGAGCTCTCCTAGTAGTAGGAATTAACTAGATTTCTCCTGTACTTTAGACAACATTAACATACACAGCATTCATATCTCCCATGTTATCATTTTACACATAGTGACTAGCATTATCTCTTCAATTCTCACTCATATTTCCACCTGCAAAAATGGGCACAACAACAACCAAAGAGCAATGTTTTTTTCTACAAGAAAACAATTTCGCAAATTGAATTCTTAGCTACAACTCCCTAATAGAAGTGCCATTTTTTATAACACTCAAATTACTAACTAAAACAATTAAATGAGTAAGCAATCCCTAGAAAAATAAATACCCAACAAAAGAGTCATGGTTGAATCCCACAAGGATTGATCTAAATGTAAGAATTCAATGAGAAAATTAAAATGAAAACCAATTCATCATAGAAATTAAAACATGTTGGTGGATAATTTCACCAAATTTAATATAAGGATTTTGTAATTAGTTATGAAAATTCAACTAAAAATAGGGATTTAAACAAATAAAGGATAATCTAGGGGTGTTAGAGTTGGTACTAACATAAAATAGGGCTACAAGTGCTTGCTAAATAATTCTAGACAAACATAGATAGGGTGGTGTTTAACGTCACAAAAAAAAAATTCGATCTCAAAGCATCATATCATAAAATCTTCTTGCGGTCACATTTATATAAAATACAAATCAACCCAATATCATACTAAAAACTCTCTTCCAAACAGATTTGGCAATTAGAATTGGACTAAAATATCTCTTTTGATCAAACTACAACAATCAAACACAATTTGGAAGTATTAAGTTATTTACTCACGTCAATTAATCTCTTTTGAGCATCAATCAAAGATCTAAGTTGGTATGAAGTTTGTAACATTAACCTATAAATCGACCCCATGCTAAATAACTGAAATCCAAGTGTGAATAGCGGAAAAAACAGAGCAAGACACTAGACCAAGTAAATTAAATTAACACCCAACTTGATATTGAAACCCCTAGAATTAAGGTTTTAGCCAAACTTAAGAAGGGGAAAAGAAATTATACCAAATATGTTTTCAGCCATTGAAGAATTGATAATCAACAATAATCTGCAACACCCACTTTTAGTTGAATCCTCAATTATCAATTACAAGATTGTTCAAAACCCCAAAACTAATACAAAGTAGGAAAATTCTATTTCTCAATATGAAAAGGTTAGAATAGGTAAAAGATATATTTTCTCTCTCCATTGAGCTATTTATAAATTCTCCATCTTTTTGTTTCTGTGAAATTCCTTGTGTGACCTAATCAGCGACATTAGACGGGCTCGCCTACATGATTCAACGGATCGTCGTTCTGTTCTCCACTGCCCTTTCTTGACTTCATGTGTTTGAACCATTGAAGGGGAACTAGATTGAGTTAGCCTTTCACGTTTGGCAAATTGTCAATTACCACATTTGTTCGCCCATTCATTCTTCATTCTAACTCAAAAGTGTGTCACCTTTGGCGATAGAACTTTTAGCTCGCCCAACAATTTCGGTGAATCACCATTTATACTTTACTTCATCGGCCTACCTTGAATATTCTCACATATGAAAATTGTTACTTTAGGTGGTGTTTTAACGACCCGATTCCTCGAGTCATCATGGCGCCTACTATAACCCATCAATAGCCAAGCTAACCCGTATCCCGGAACACCTAGTAATGGGATTGAGGGTAGAAAACTAAACCCAACAACACAATAACAATAACAACAAGAATCACATATGGAAGGGCGGAACAAAGCCAAAACTATATACAAATAAAGGATCCCTTCCAGAACCTGGAAGTCACAAGTACAGAGCTACTAACAAAATCAGTATAAGTCCCAAAAGTGGACCACAAAAACAAGACTGTCTCAAAAAAAAAAGATAAGTCAATATATAAATACAGAACGAGACAGGTAAATTCAGGACGCAATGTGCTCACCATAGCCTCCAAATATGACTGCAGCTGGCTCGAAATCAACGCTGATAACTGGTGCTCGGACCTGCATCACGAAAATGAATGCAGAGTATAGTATAAGTACAAAAATAACAGGTACCCAGTAGGCATCTTGGGCCGAGTGAGCAAGAAAAGCAAACGTAATCTGAAACGTGAGAATCTAACATACTTAGAGAAATAAGCAGGAGGGAACATCTAATAGGTATGTACAGGAGTGTACTCACACACAAAGAGAGAGAGAGTAGCTAACTAAATCCGACTGGGCTCCCATAAACCCGGAGGGTACGCTCGTGCACAATATGAAAGTAAAACCCGAATGGACTACCATAAGAACGACAGGTACAAAGAAGGGAGAATTGAAATGAAGTAAGAGGATCTCATAAAGTTTCTAAGATTACCACAACTTTCCGGACTCAAATAGAACTAATCAATGTGCCCAAAGTATACCCAGAGATAATAGGGACACAAGGACTTGAACCGAAGGAAGATGAAGGATCAAGGACATGAATCGAGATTTGGAGTAACCGAGAACTTGAACAAAGGCTAAGGATAATCGTGAACTTGAACCATATAAAATATGACTAAGGACTTGAATCAAGGTTTTGAGTAACCGAGGACTTGAACCAAGGCTAAGGATAATCGTGGACTTGAACCACATAAAATATGACCAAGGACTTGAACCGAAGTTAAGGTAGCTATGGACTTGAACCACGACAATATATACCAATGCAAGGACTTGAACCCCGCCCGGTGGAGTAAACTGGGGACTTGAATCATGAGTAGAGGTGAGTCAGATAGAAATAGGATCAGTTGTCAACCGAGCATCACGGGGAGTACCCCCAAACTGAGTGCCATCAATATATCACTCCAGCCTAAATCGTATCCAACTAGAATCGTCGAGTAGGTTTCGAACCAAGAATTCAAATACATCAAAACTGACGGGACAATGAATTATGGATAAGGTTCTAAGAGCAGTATTACTGCATAGCTAAGGCCCAGAGTATTACAATCAAGGGTGTTATATCAGTCTACAGGGAGCTAAGCCATCTGAAGCGACGTTTGAGAGGTTTTAAGGTCTAACGGCTCTAAAATATGCAAGTCTATGGAAATCACTAGTCAAAGCCTAGACTAAGGCCAAACATGCTTTCAAATATACACAAAAGAATAGTGCACCAAAAGGTACGGATGATCAATAATTATAGTAGACATGCTTCTGTAACCCGGGGTACCCAAAATTAGAGCCTAAGTCATGGTTTCTAGGAATTTAGCATGCTCAACAACCAATTACCCCCAAAATCACACAAATAAACATACAAATGATAAATCATGCTCAATCTAAGGAGAGGGTAGCCGTAGCCTATTTGTAGGCTAACCGTGCGCGCTCCAAATCACGTAGCCGAAGCCTTTCCCTTCTGTACGGCCTCAGAACACTACCATTCTATAAAAAAATAGAATCACAACGATAATATGAGTGTTTTGACACCAAAATCACAATTTTCAGAGTTTGAGCCAAAATTAGGCCTTAAACGGGATTGTGGGACCCGCAATGGGAATCCCGAATTAGACACCGCAAAAAGGTATAAACGCAATATGGAACTTGTACCCAAAAATGGGGCACAATTCAAGGATCGAAACAAAAGAAATTTGACCATGCATTGAAAATTCGATCTATGCAGAAAATCAAGAAGAGTGCAATCCCTTTGGGGCAGAAATTACCTCAAAACGTAGATCTTCACACTTCTATGAGCACTGTAAAGCGAACACACAAGAAATCGTTCATCAAAGAAATCAAAACGTCCATCAAAGAGAAGAGTCAAGCGAAGGGCAACAACTATACAAAGAAAACGCCTCAAATGAAGCTTGCACAACACATTCCATCACACCATTGCGTTCCCATGGAAAACCCACACAATTTTGAGCTTTGAGGGCTGAAAGCTGAAATGAGGCTCTTCAAAGAAGAATCTGGTCGCTCAAAGTCAAACTCTAGTTGTTAAAAGCCCAAAATTTGGTCGCTAAAAATGCTACACCAGATTTTCGCTTTTCCTATTTTTTTAAAGTCTCCGATGGGGTGCTCAGAATTTGTTCGGAATCCCATGCGTGCAAACAAACAATTCTACCCCACTAAATATGACTTTCCAGACTCAGTGGCGTAGTCGTAATTCCAATACAAGGTCATTTTGACTGAAAGTGGGTCCCATACCCAAATGCCATTTTTAGCCAAATTCCACAACGGGCCTAGGGATTAGAACGGAAGCCTAGGGAAGCGAACAAAGGGTCAATTTAGACCAAAATCGACATTCTAAAACTAACTGCGCTGACGGAATTTTCATCAGAGCGTGTGTTCCAAGAAGTTTGACCAAAGTCAACCTTAGGCCAAATTTCCAAGGCTAAAACGCCAAATAGCCCCAATCTCGCACCGAAGGCCTCAAGGCTCGTTCCAACCATGCTTCTAGCCTAATTTGGCCATTCCAGAGTTGATGGAACCATCAAGATTCTATCTTGTGGTCGTTAACCTGATATTTTGACTAAAGTCAACTTTTCAAGGTTCAAAAGCTCCAAAACAGGGAAATCGACCTAAAACCCAAATAAACGACCAGGCGACTGAACAGTCTGTGCTAGTAAGTCATAAATGAATTGGGGTCGCTATAGGAACACTGTTAACTCCGAAATGAATGCATTAACTCAAAAATGACCTAGAGGGTCATTACAAGTGTCTAGTTATATTGGGCGATCAACCCTTTGTTTAGGCAATTCCAACTAAGAGTTTATAATTTTTTCAATGTTTTTGGTCTATTTTTCATAGACTCATTATTGCTTTTTTCTTTAATATTCATAGTTACAAAGTATGAAAATATCATCAGTTAAGAACATAAATAGGCATTAAGGACAATATTTATTGAACTAAATTGGCCTCAATTGTGTAAAAATCATACTCTTCATTGGACAAAAATCTCTATGATTATAGGATAAGATTAAATATAATCTGATCTTAATCATGGGAATAGTAAAAGTCTAACTTCTCGTCCTAGTACATTCCATGTGTAGTGAATGGAAAAATTAGTGATGTTTGGTTATATGTTGTATTTTTATAAACAACTTCTCTAGTCCATTACGTGTACTTATACTGTAACACCTCGAAAACTAGTAGGCTAAACTAGAGCTTAATGAGAGGGTTAAAGTCATTAATGTACCTCCTCGTACATAAAAATGTAGGGTTACGTGTTAGAGTGTCAAGGCACGATTCCCCAAGAACCAACCAAGGGTCCTTAAGGAGGACCCTAGAAAACTGCCCTAAAACATTTCACCTACGAAAGGACCCACACCTTGTAAGGGGGCTCATGCCCCATGGGTGAGGGGTCATGAGTCAGGTTCCCAAAAATAAGTGTTACAGACCACCACCCACGCCTGACAAGCATGCCCCGTGGGTCTTCCCACAGCCCGTAGGCGTGGTTTCGTGGGTGAGGCAGAATGTTGGTTTAAAACTGTTAAGTAGGGGTTGTATGGAACTTTCCGAAATTAATTAGTTATTAAGTGACGTCGTTTTACCCTACTTTAGACCAACTATATAAAGACTTTGGACCCATAAATTTATTGATCCTAGTCATTATTTCAAATCACCAACAAGAACCCATTTCTCTAGAAGAAATCATCTCCCTAGAAAGAAGAAGAAGAAGAAAAAGGAGAAGGAGGAGGAGGAGGGGAGGAGGAGGAGGACGACGAGGAGAAGAAGAAGAATAAGAATAAGAAGAAGAAGAAGAAGAAGAAGAAGAAGAAGAAGAAGAAAAAGAAGAGGGAGAAGGAGAAGGAGAAGGAGAAAGAGAAGGAGTAGGAGGAGATGGAGGAGGAGAAGGAGGAGGAGAAGGAGAAGGAGGAGGAGAAGGAGGAGGAGGAGGAGATCATTTCCTTAGTATGAGAGACATGTAATATATTATAAGGATATCAAGTCAACATTCTTCTTTGGAGTCATTTAGGACACATTCATGCATTTAGAGGACTTTAACGTATTAGCCATTATGTCTTAGGGAACTCACTTTAGTATCTTCAAAGCCTAATCGTGCCATGTGTAGAAACCATCCCATACTATAACCTACACGTTATAGAACTTATCCAATAACTAGAGTGCACCTCCCACATGATGGTAATATGTATTAACCGACATACACCATACTAGCTAGGCATGGAATCCGGCATCATAAATCCCACGCCGTGGAGGGTGTTCTACTTGCCAAGGGTAGAACTAGTAAGCAACCCATGTAGGCACATGGTTTAGGGGATATCCAAAGATGTTTATTGGACTCTTGCCTTTTCTACGGGAAGAGACACCATCTTAGCCATATCCACGCGATGCTAGCCTTAGTTCCCATAGAGTAATTCATTCACATGTGTGTACTAGAGAGGGCACCATCATTAGGTCTAGCCAACCCATAGTACCTTCACCAAGAAGGACACCATACTTAGGTCTAGCCGATCAAGGTTCGTTAAGGATAGCCCATTGACTTTCTTAGAGAGGGCTTTCTACCGTTCCGGTCCACCAACTCTAAGTCTATCATTTCACACAAGAACAAGGTCTTCACCCTTAGGCCTACCGCTTCAAAGTTTTACATTCGCTTAGTGGTCTAGACTCATCATGAAAGGGCACCATGCTAAGGTCTAGCCAATTCTAGACATTCATTCATTTAAGAAGAGGTTACCTATCTTGGTCTACCAATTCATGCTCAATTAGACACTTAAGTCAAGATACATTTATCACTCAAGAGAAGGATGCCTAAGCCTACCAAGTCAAGAGTTCACATTCAACAAGTTTTCATGTATCAAGAAGAGGCACCTTAAGTCTACCAAATCAAGAGACAACATCATCATATAGAGACTCTTCATAGTCTATAATCATCACATATAAACATTAAGAGAGAACATACTTTCCATCACAACCCAATATCACCTCATACAAGATCACAATTGAGATCACATGAACACCTTCACAGCATACCCTCACATATACCATAACATGACAATACTACCAACCACCACATAATGCCTTCAAGGCCATGATCATAATAAAATCAATATATAAACACCTCCACCATAAGTGGATCAATCCATTCAACAACATTTCTATATCAATTCTACATTAGTAAGGAAATTAGGTTAACTTACCATTCTCCAAGGCCATAATCAACATTACTCAATTCTTCAACAATTGACCATATATAAGTATAGACAACAATAGAAATCAATAAATCAAATCAATCTAAGCACAATTTCATCAACATTGAATCATAATCACAAAACCTACTTCATAAGTCAAATTTAGGAGTTTAGTGAAAACATGGGTTCTTGAAGGAATTCCATAGAAAATCATCTTAAAATCATAAATAGAATTTCAATTCATCAACATAATGACTTTGAAAACATTTTACCAATGAACCCATGCCTAGAATATAAAATAGAAGTTTTGTTCTTTGAAACACTTTTGAAAACCCCTTGGATTGGACTCCTTGAAAGAAAGCTTGATCAAGGATCAAGGGTCACCATACCTTAGAGATGAATTCCCCACGAATTTGCAGAAGAATGCAATAGAAATCTTCAACCCTAGCTCCAACTTGTTCTTGAGCTTCACTGGTGTTCTCAAGAGAACCTTTTTGAAAGAGGGGTTTTGATTTTGAAGAATGAATTCTAAATGGAGGTTTAATTGTTTTAACATACTTAAAATACCTAAAAATACATAAGATAACCGTCCAATTATTTAATTGGCGAAGGGTAGAATTTACCAAAGCACCCTTGGCTTGGCCGACTTGCACCAGCAAAACAGGTGAGACTTACGAAACCTCCACCTACGGATCGTAGGTGGAGTGACGGACCATTCTGTAGGTTCGTATTGTTGGTCAGAGACTTGTCTAAGGGAGATAAGGCTCCCTAGGCTAAGTCTTGACTTACGGAGCAGACTTACTGAGTGTAAGTGGACCTATTAGCCATAAGTCATGGTCGTAGATCACCCACTTTTGGCAGCCTGGGGTTTTTAACTTAGCGTCCTCCTCAAGGACCCTTAGGGTGGTCCTTGAAGATGCGTACCCAGAAGTTTAACCCCTACACATGTCCATCTAGGTACTAGGGTAACTTCTACAAGTTTTAGACTTCAAACAACACACCAACTTCAAAAACAACAACCTAGCACCCAAAAGAGTAGTTTCCGAAAGTCATGGTTGTTTCTTGATGTTTGACCTCAAAACACTTCAAACAAAACTTTAAAAGCCAAAACTCATGATTTTAACAAGTTACCAACTTCGAAAGCAAATGTGAAGCTCTAGTTCTTCCTATTTCATTTTAGGGTCATTACAAAAACTTCATGAGATAAATAGATGAGCATGCTTAGTTCAGAGTGAGGGATTCATCCTTGAATGGATTCTTTTTGAATGTTAATTGCATATAGGCTCCATGAGTGTATGCTGAGCATGTTTTAGCTCGGAGGTAGTAGTTCATCCTTGAACATGGGTAGATGTTGAATTTCATGCATTTTGGGATGTTAGATGTAGTTCCTAATTCCTTGTGTTGGATTGAGTATGTTTAGCTTGAAGTTGAAGTTTTCCTCCTTGGTTGTGTGAATTTAGACGTGTTTCATGCTTGATGGGTTGCTAGTCTAGAGTCGTCTCCTTTAAAAGGTGTTTAGAATCATCATTCAAGGATAAATGTTCCCAAGGGGGAGATATTGTAACACCCCGAAAACTAGTAGGCTAAACTAGAGCTTAACGAGAGGGTTAGAGTCATGAATGTACCTTCCCGTACCTAAAAATATAGGGTAACATGTTAGAACATCCAGGTATAACTCCTCAAGGACCAACCAAGGGTCCTTGAGGAGAACCCTAGCAGACTTTCATAAAGAAGATCACCTACGAAGGGACCCACGTCTCATAGGTGGGCCCATGCCTCGTGGGTGAGGGTTCGTGGGTCAGGGTCCTAGAAATCAGTGTTGTAGACCACTACCTATGCTTGACCAGCATGCTCCATGGGTCCACCCATGGTCTCGTGGGTTAGAGAAAATGTTGGTTTCAAATGGTTAAGTAGGGGCTTTATTGAACTTTTTGGAATTAATTAGTTATTAAATGACGTCATTTTATCCTAGTTTAGACCAACTATATAAAGACTTTAGACCCCTAAATTCATTGATCCTATTCATTATTTCAACTCACTAAAAAGAACCCAATTCTCTCCAAGAAATCCTCTCTCTAGAAAGAAGAAGAAGAAAAAGAAGAAAGGTCAAGCTAGGCCAAATTCCTCTAATCTTCCAAACTTTGTGAGGGCTTTGTATCCAAGGTATGATAGATTATTCATCCATGGATTCTTCCATCGATGGAGTCCCCTAGAAATCCCTTAATTGTGAAGATTAAATCCCCAATTCAAGTTAGGGTTTCTTCCAATATCGTGGGTTAAGTTGAATATGGATCCAATTTAGTGGATATTGATTGTTTATGATTGAATTAGTAGTTAATCATGTTATTATGATGAAATAACATGTTTTACATGCATAACCATAGTCTAATTGATGAAATTGAAGTAATGTGGGTTTATGATTTAATAAGGGGAAATTGAGGAATTATAGATGATCTTCTAGGGTTGAGGATATGTGTAGTATAATTCTTGAGAGTAAAAGCATGTAGACATGAATTTAATTGGATTGAAGTATATATGATGGATCATGACTAGTAATGCTTGAGATTGAACCTTGATGATGATATATGAGTAGAATCACTTAAGAATGAAGTATGTGATTAGAATTTGTTGTAATCTAGGTTCATAGGATGATTTTAAGAAGTGAAGATATTGAGAGTAAGGCTTGTAGTTATGAATGTATTCCATGGTAGACTATTAGGTAGAGTTGTTGTGGAAGGACTTTAACCACTTCATCTACCTTATGAATGTTTGAATGCATAAAGTGATAGAATAACTTGAAACATGGATTGGTTGTCAAGGACATCCCTCTATGAGTTATGAGTTATGTATGGCTTAATAAATAGCTTAAGGAGTGTATGCTCTGCCCCGAATGGATATAGACAATGAGATGAAGGCTCACAACTAGTTGAGTTATGGCTTCAAAAATAAAGGAGGCTCACACCTAGTTGAGTATGGGCTTCCAAATTAAAGGGGAACTCTCAGATAGTAGGGTCCGGGTTTTCCAAAATTAGGTCTCATGAGATGGAAGCCTTCACCTAGTGGACTCTGGGTTTCTAATAGCCATATTTTTATCCAATGAACTAAGACAGACTTGAAGAAGTATCTCCTAGTGTTCAAAAGCATTAATGGACTAAGACATACTTAATGAAGTATCTCATAGTGTTCAAGATAATAATAAACTAAGACATGCTTGAAGAAGTATCTCATAGTGTTCAAAAGTAAAGAAGAGGAACTAAGATGTGCTTAAAGAAGTATCTCCTAGTGTTCCAACGTTTTAAAAGAGGGACTAGTCCACAACCAAGAAGTATGATTATGATGACCTAAAGTGGTACTTAGCATGGGTGAGATTATGGGGTCTTATCCATGCATTGGACAACTATGACTTGAAGCTACTTATGAAGTGTTCCTCTTATAATATGAAGGAATAAGGGTTGACAAATGCTTATATTATGCCTATGTGGAGATTATGCCTATGAATTTGTTGTTGTCTCTTAATCTTATAGTTAATGTTTTACAAAGTATCTCTTATGATTATGGCATATATGTTATGTTGACTAACCCTTATGTTATGCTCTTACGATGTTATGCTAGCTATCATATTTAGTACATTTTGTACCAATGCATACTCTTGCCTGCATTCTTATCAAATGTAGGGTCCAACGATCTTGAGCTCCATCCTCGTGGCTAGGTTTATAGTAGAAACATGGAATTGAAGATTTGGTGAGTCCTCATAGCATTGAGGATTTGCCCATCTTTCATTTATGTCTTTCTTTTATGTTTTAGACTTTTGTATGGGCTGCGTCCAAAAGATTTATTCATGTTCTTTTATATGGTTTAACACAAAGTGTTATAGACTTCCGCTTGACTTTATAAAAGACTTCGATTGTATGAAAAAAGTTTTAAAATTTCTTCAGTTTTCTATTACTTTACGTTATCACATTCTAAGGGGATTGTATGAGACCCTTCGGGGTTGAATACGCCTTGTTACATCTAGGGGGTACCCTTGAGTCATGACATATACTCTTTTCCTTGAAATAATTATTAGGATCTATGTAGTTTGATTTGTTATTTTAATCTATTGAAAGGTGAGCCTCTATTATGAGTCAATATATTCCTAATCAAATATTGGTTAATAACAAATCACATTAGTAAAATAATTGGTAGTTGATAAAAACATGTCATGACCCGGAGTTACCCCCTAGAAGCGACACGGTGTACTTGACCCCGAAGGGGTTGCATACATAAAACCCTTAGCATAATCATGCAGATAAAGTCATAAGAATAATGAGGAAAATTTATAACTTTTACAATCGAAGTCAAACTTCATTTTCATAATCAAAAATCATAAGAGTCTATACTTTGTCTCATACACCATCTAAAACATAGGAATACAAAGTTTGGGACTTAGCCCTTTACATCAATAAAATCTCAATATAAGAGAAGTACAATAGGAACTAAGAAATGGAAATCCGTCCTTGAACTTGAGGACTCACCGCTACTTGGAGATAAGCAATCCAAGTCTTCTTCAATAAAGGAGAGTGTATGTCACCTAGCCGGAACCTACACTTCTCAAAAATGTAGAAGAAGGGGTTAGCACAAATATGTACTAATTATGGAAACATCCATAAAATCCTTGAAATATGATAAAAAGGACATTTTAGTTGAAAATAAATTTATTTATCAAGTTTGGAGACCAATATGCATTTTCAATGTCAAAGACAAGCCATAATCACATTTACATTCACAACATAGTAACATCGACACCTTAGCAACCCCTAAGGAACACTTGTGCAATGTATGGTTGGCATCCCTTAATACCAACCATACCATGTACTCCTTTGAAGCTACCTTAGTTATACATATCATCTTTAGACCTCATCATAATCAATAGTCATCAACAAGGAATTAGTCATGCACATTACTTGAACATAAGGAAAGTCATTCATAGCAACTATCACTGGTATTGGTTATTCAATTTTTGTTTGGTTGTATATTTTTTAATTTTTTTCTAAGGTTTGTATCAATGAAGTCTTGTGTTTTCTAAATCATTAAATTTTACAAAACCTCTATGAAGGAATGAAAAAATATGGAGAATGGTTCTCTGTTTCTTTCTTTCTATTTTTTGAGATCTAATCCCTTTTCTTAATATGTGAACTTGATCATTTTTTATAACCATTGAACTTGTAACTTTTTCTTAACATGTGAACTTGTACCTTCTATATCTACTTTATCAACCAAAAGGGAAAAAATAACCTTCTTGGTGAAAACTAAAATAAAATAAAGGTTAATAGAAGGAATACTTAATGTACAAATGTTGCCCAATTGTGGTCTTTTTAAATTTATACTTCTCAATGTAATTCATATAAGGTAAGGTTTAAGTTTCTATAAATAAATCATAAAGAGGATTATGTGTCATGGATTTCAAACCTCTACATTTACCATATCATTTTACTTTACGATGTAATGATACTTTTGGTAGAGAGACTAGTGATGCTTTTTGTTTTGCCTAGATTACGGTTTTGATGAGATATGTTTTTTATATCTTTTTTGTATATTTTATATTGGTGTTCATTGATAGGTATGTAATATCCATACTTTTGTTAGTTCAACATATACATTATGCATGCAATAACACATTAATTAAATACTCCATATATAAATAATTAATCTAAATATTTTTATTACATTTATTCTTTGTAGAAAAAAATCGTTAATGAATACACTGGGATATCCTAATTAACAATATCCGTACTTATATGGTACGCTTTCATATTGGTTCCTCCATAATATTCTTATTGTGTATTTCGTGTATTGAATTTCTGATTTTATTCTAGTTTGGTTCAATATCCTTGATTTAGATTATTTCAGTATATTCTTAATGACAACATGGCATTGTTTTTCGGATGGATACCTTGTACTTTTGGATGGTAAATTGAACTATGAGTTGAACCATGACTAATTTGAGTGGATAGTTGATGGAGACTAAGGTCATAACTTCTATGTTCATCATTTTTTAAGGAGATACATTTTAATTTTTAGTTGTTCAGAGAATTTTTGGTTGCTGATGATTTCTTTTCATAGCAAAAATCAAATTTAAACCGTTCATAAATTTCTGATTTCGTTAAAACATTCATTTATTACCTAAAACACAAAAATTTTGTTCGTTTCACAGTTTTCATTGTTGAGGCTTTCAATATATTTAAATCATTGTTCATCAATCTTTTCGACAAAAAGACCCTTTGTCTCCTGGTCTGTCCAAGAAGCTTGGGTTTAAACTTCACATATTTGTTTCATATAGCTCTTCATATTGCCAATAGAATTTTCATGCGGTTTAAAGTACATTGCTATCCTTGAGATAAATTTCTTTCAACTTTCCTTAGGACGTAGGTAATTGCAAAGATGTGTCTTAGATTTTTTGCCTATGTTGTGATTCAAGCGCCACTTTCCTCATGGTCGTTACTCCAATACCCTTTAGTGATCCAATAACCCAATTACACTATTAGTATCTTGACCGCTTAACCATTATGTGACTTTCGAGTAGCATGATTAACTATTTTTTGAATGGCCATGATAAAGTTGTCACTTTTCAACATTTTCTTTAGAAATTTAGAGCAAACCTATAGTAAGAAATAAGGAAAACTCAAATTATTTAGCTATTGTAATGTAACAACCATTCTAGTTGTTTCATTAATTTTACTGTGTTTAAACATCCCCATAGATTCTATAAGGTGATTTATAACTTGTAAAGATTGATGACATGATTTTCGAGGAGATCAAATGTGTTTATGAGAAAAATAGTTCGTATTGAATAAATATATAATTTTTGGACACTCGAAGAAGAACATTATTTTTAGGGGAAGAGAATGTAGTGACCCATATTTCACGGGTTATTTGTTCATGAAATTTTTGCACATATAACTTGTAAAATATGGGTCACTACGTTCTCCTCTAAAAATAATAATCGTCTTCGAGTGTGCAATATATAATTTTTTTCCTTTATAAAACATCAGGATATGAACAATCTGCACTATTTTACTCCATTATGACCTATTTTTTTTCTTAAACTCATCTGATGGCCTCAAAAATTGTGTCTTTAATCTCTCCAGGTTATAAATAACTATATAAAAGCTATGGGAAAGTTTAACTAGGTAAAATTCATAAAACGATTAGGATGGTCGTTACATCCTCCATTACTAAAACATACGATCTTTCTTGAACGTAAAGCGATAACGAGTATCAGGACTTTCTAAAAGCTTAGGATATAAAGTCCGCAAATCAATCTCAACCTAACTGGTGGATTTTCAACCTGTATATCCATAATAACTATAGGCTCTTCCTTTAAAGCTAAAAACTTTTTTAACTGTACAAGTCCCATTGAATTACATAAAAGTTATCACTTTAGTAGTTCTTTAACAACAAAACATGGAATAATGGATTAATACTTGATAAATCTTTTGGCATAGCAAACACATAGGTGACCTCACTAATGGGTTGAATTACCTAAAAAAAACAATTGATGTAGGACTTTCCTTGTCATTCATCAAAAACTTCATAACATCTTTCAAAGATACTATTTTGAACAAAAACTTCTCTTCAACCATGAACTATTGATCATGATCCTTTCGAATATTACTCTTTCGTCTACTCTAGGTTTTGAGGAGTCTTTCCTGCTTCGAATTGACCATGTCTAAGGAATCTCTTAACCGATTTGTATCCCAAAGCTTGGCCTTAAATACATCAACACAACCCACTAGACCATGATATCTCCTAATAAACAAGTACTCAAATGGAGCAATCTAGATTATTAAGTGGTATCTGTTGTTATAATAAAATTTTCTAATGATAATATTGATACCAACGACAACAAAAATCTATCACACGCGCCCATAGCATATCCTTCAACATTTGAATAGTGCGCTTGGGCTGTTCATTAAATCTATGGATGAAAAGTTATGTTAAGATCCACCAAAGTACCCAACTCCTTGGGTATAGAATACTAAAATTTGTACATGAATTGATTACCTCGATCTCATATGATTTAAACAAGCACTCCATGCAAATGCACGATCACTTAGATGTATATCTTAGACAACCAATAAATATACATATAATATATGCACCTATACATAACAAGTGTTTATGTTGTGTATACTTAGATCAACTTTATACATACATTGCAAATTAGTTGTTTGAACCATGTAATTTTTATATTTGTAAGTCCTATAAATATACCATTTTGGTTATTTCACATCATTTGTTGTATGTGATAGCTATCTCATTAATGTCACCATTTTATGAGATTTTAACAAAGAAGAAAACTCAACTCTTCGTCAATCTGCAAAATGGCTAAAATAATACAAAACTATCCTTGCATATCCAAATATAATTTTGTATCCTAATGTCCTAATATCATATTTGATCATCATTTCATTATGTTAATACTAACTGAGAAAGAAGCTTGTAGCTACACCTCATACAATGACTTATCATTTTTAAAATATTCTACATCGTACATGTAACACCTGATAAGCGCCTAACTTAGTTTAAAGTAGAAGTTGCAGAAAATATGGTGTAAATTTATTGGTGTTATGTTTCACAAACTACGTGTACAGTTTGTGTAATGATCCATGGTTCATGGAACTTAGTTGTGGTCGACACATAGAATTCTAAAATGTTCATTCAGTGTTTATGAGTTGAGTTTATGGTTTGTGGATCGATGTATGGGTCGTGGATAGGCTCATGGAGTTGAAGATTCAAATCTTCAAAAATGTCAATCCTCAGGCCTCATTGTCTCGTGGACTTCTTCCTAAGAAACTTGTGATTTTCGTGCCTTGGGTTGATCGGAAGGATTGTACGTGCCGTACAATGATCTATGATTTATGGATTGTTTACCATTGTTTTTCATCAAAGACTTGAAATTTCTCTAATTGGGATGCATTAGTGGACAGTGCATTCTATAAAAGTATGTACGTACCATAGACAAACAAGTAGAAATTGTTTGATAGTTTTAAGTTAGGAGTGGTTGGGTGTTTCCTACTCTTGTAATTTATACACTACGTAGCTTAGGCTTATATTTAAGAGTATAACTAATTGCTAAAACCCCTAACCTCCTTATTCACTCTCATTCTCTTCAATTCCAAATCCTCTCTCTCAGGTCTTCTTCCTTAATGAAATCTAGGGTTCGAAGGATCTCAAGTCTCCATTAAAGATTTCATCTAGTATGTTCATCAATGTATGTGGTAACTTCATCAATGGGTTTTTCTTCATCCATTAAGTTCCTAAAGAAACCTCAATTTCTCCATTATGAATCTAAATAAACACTAGGGTTTCATGGTTTTCTTATGAGCTTCTTTGAATTTAATTTTATTATTCATGATTTTTTTCCAATGAAAGTTTACTAAGCATCGAGTGCACCTTGGGATGAAGGTTCACTCGTTAGTAGATGCTTGAGACCTTTACTAGAAATCTCCTTATGCCAGAGGTATGTGCTTCTGTCGGACTTAGTGTTAATTGACTCTAGCTAGTGGCCACGCCAACCTAAATTTTAAAAAATATATTTTAATATATTAGTAAATCAAAAGTAAATATAATATTAAAATTAAGAAAAAATAAAAACTGTGCATTGCACTTATATTATTTAGAGCCAAACAATTTAAGAAATTATTTAGATTTAAGGCTTCTCCTGCCAAAAAAAGAGACATATTTAGCCGTAAAGGGTGATAAATTAACTATTCTTCAAAAATAATATTGATGTCATTCTTGGTATGGATTGGTTGCATTCCTCTTATGCTTCTATTGATTGTTGGACTCGTGTAGTCAAATTTCAGTTGTTGAATAAGCCTATCCTAGAGAGGAAGGGGGAATCTATGCCTAAGGGTCAGTTTGTATCTTGTCTTAAAGCTAAAAAAATGATCTCTAAGGGTTCCATTTACCATCATTTTTGGGTGAGGGATGTAGATTTCGAAACTCCTACTTTTGAGTCGGTCCCCGTTGTAAAGGATTTTCCGAAAGTGTTCCCTGATGATTTACCCAATATTCCTCCCGAAAGGGAAATAGATTTTGTTATTAACCTTCTCCCAAATACGCAACATATTTCTATTCCTCCTTATAGAATTGATCCGGTAGAACTTAAGGAGTTGAAAGAATAATTGAAAGATTTTTTTGGATAAGTGTTTCATCTGATCGAGTATCTCTCCATGTGGTGCTCCAGTCTTGTTTGTTAGAAAAAAGATGGGCCTTTTAGCACGTGTATTGACTATCGGCAGTAAAATAAGGTGACCATTAAGAATAAGTATCACATTCAAAGAATCGATGATTTGTTTGACCAACTTCAAGGAGCAGGTTATATTTCTAAATTTGATCTCCAGTTGATTTATCAACATTTGAGGGTGAAGGGTGATGATATTCCGAAAATGGCTTTAAGAAGCCAGTATGGTAATTATGAGTTTTTTGTTATGTCGTTTGGTTTGACTGATAATCTGGCGGCGTTTGTGGATTTGATGATCAAGGTGATTAGACAATACCTTTATATGTTCGTAATTGTGTTCAATGATGATATATTGATTTATTTGAGAAATGAGGGTGAACATATGGATAATTTGAGGATTTTGTTGAAAGTTCTTAAGGACCAACAACTTTATTAAAAGTTTAGCAAATGTGAATTTTCGTTAAGGTTTGTAGCTTTCCTTGATATTATTATGTCAAGTAAGGACATTGATGTATATCCGAGTGAACATGAATATGAGATGGAAGCTTTTACGTTTAGCAAGTCCGGGTTCCCAATATATATGTTGTCTCATGAGATGGAAACCTTTTACGTTTAGCAAGTCCGGGTTTCTAGTAGCAATCTCCTTGTTCCATAACTATGTTTGCCCGCATAGGTATTAGCTAGTGGATCCACTTAGATGCTATTATGTTAGTTCTACCTTGGCAAGTGGAACACTCTCTTTTCGGTGTGGGAGTAGAACATCGGATTCAATGAAGCTCACATGGTCTATGTCGGTTATTGTAAATATCCCTATGTTTTAAGAAGATGATCTAATGTATGAATGTGACTTATGTAACTGACTTATGAACTCTAACTAGAACTACTTGAGGGATACTACTTAGTATAGGTAAGGGTATGGGACTTTACCTATGCATTGCACAAGTGGGTTCTTTTAGGAGTTCTTGTGTGAGTCCTCTATGGATGGCAACTTATGAATGATGGTAAGGTTGGTTTTACCTATTATTATGTTAATTATGTATGTGATTACACTTATGTCTTCTTGATGGTTTTAATTAGTATATATGGGGGTATGGGACTTCATGTGTACATTGCACAAGTAAACTTGAAAGGAGGGTCATGGGTGGTGTCTTATGATAGTATGATGTAAATGGAATTCAAATATGTAAGGTATGGGTTATTGATTCTTGTCATGATCATGAATGTCTCTTTACCTTATAATATGGATTGGCTAAGTGTTCCTTGGATATGCATTATGGCTTTTAACTTGAAATAGCATGTGTTTAACTAAAGGTCCCTTTTATGCATGATTTAAATGGTTTTAATTGCATGGCTTCCATACTTAGTACAATTGATTGTGCTAGCCCATATTTTCTTCCTTTTTCTACTAAGTGTAGGTTCTGGGAAGTGATTGTGCTACTAAGAGACTCAAGCTTGGACTTAGACTTTCTCCAAGACTTTTTGGTATGTCCTCAAGTTCCGAGGACACACGTTATGACACTTATGTCCATTATATTGTAATAAACTATTATACTCCATATGAACTTGTCATTTTGAGACAATTCTATTGTAAAGGGCTATTGTCCCTATTTGAGATTCTTATGTGTACTTAGATGGTTTCATTGAGATGATGATGTCTAGATATTCTACTTTCTATTTTCTAATATGAGACACTTTGACATTGATGTTGAAAAGTTTTAAATTTCCGCATTATTCAATGTCTATATGCAATGACGTATATGCTAAGGGTTTGTATAAGACCCCTTCGGGGACAAGTATTCCGTGTTAGGTCTAGGGGGTGCTCTCGGGTCCTGACAAACTTGGTATCAGAGCATAAGGTTAATTGGATAATATTAGGATTGATGTCTCATGAAACCACGTCGAGTAGAGTCTTGTTCATATGTGTGAAGCGCACCACACCTATGAATGTGAGGCTATAAGATGCTTAGGAATTCTCGCTTCTTGATTACTCATTGGTTGTGCCTGAAGAATCTTAGTCCCATTAAGTCTTTCCTTCTAATCCTTTTATTGTGCTTATAGGCTATGAATATAAGAAGGACTATTGCTAGGAAGGCCGGAGAGCAAAATGCTAATGAGGAGGTTCCCTCTCATCTTCCTCAAAACCATCAAGCTCCTCAAAATCATCAAGTTCCTATTGATGAAGGGGCTATGTCTAATGTGGAGATAAGGTCGGCGTTTCATACCTTGACTCAACTCATGACGGCACAAGCTAACCGGGAAGCTAGACCCTGGGTGGAGACCAATATGAGTACCATGGCCTCACGGTTGAGACTTTACTAGGATGAACCCTCCTATCTTCTTGGGTTCTAAAGTAAATGAAGACCCACAAGAGTTCTTGGAGGAGGGTTATAAGATTGTGGAGGCTATGGGAGTTTGTTCTAATGAGAAGGCCGAGTTGGCCGGGTATCAATTGAAAGATGTGGCCCAAGTATGGTACACTCAATGGAGGGACAATAGGCCTCTAAGGGCGGGTCCCATAACTTGGGAGGTATTCAAGAACGCTTTCCTTGATCGGTTCTTCCCTCGAGAGAAAAGAGAGGCCAAAGTTGAGGAATTCATAAATCTTCACCCAGCAGGTATGAGTGTCCAAGAATACTCTTTGAAATTCATGAAGTTGTCCAAATATGCTCCCTCTTTGGTTTCTAATCCAAGAGCTGAAATGAGTCGCTTTGTCACCGGTTTTTTTGATGCTATTGAAGAAGAGTACCGAGCGTCAATGCTCCACGAAAACATGGATATCTCTAAGTTGATCGTACATGCTCAATAAGTGGAAGAGTCAAGGCTTAGAAAGAGGAATAGAGAGGTGAAGAGGCCAAGGACCGATGAGGGAAATGCATCTAAAGGTAAGTTTGAAGGTCAAGGTGAACCAAGGTTTAAGAAGAGGTTTCCCAACCAAAGTCCTTCCAATGCTCCTAGGCCCAACAAAGGTATGGTGTCTACCCCTAGACCACAAGGAGGAAGAGGTGGTAGTTCTTATGTTGAGAAAACTAATTGTGAAAAGTGTGGCAAGAAGCATCAAGGCAAGTGCCTAGTTGATACGGACAGTTGCTTTAGTTGTGGGAAGAGTGGTCATATGAGGAGAGATTGCCCTATGTTGAAGGTTCAAGGGAGGGAGAATAAGAAGAAACGCTTCTATACTCTCCAATCCCGAGGTGATCAAGAGAACTCTCCGGATGTTGTTACCGGTATGTTGCAGGTATTTTCAATTAATGTTTATGCATTGTTAGACCCGGGTACCACTTTATCTTTTGTTACTCCTTTAGTGGCTATGAAATTTGATGTGCTCCCCGAAACCATAAAAGAACCTTTTTCCGTGTCTACCCTGGTTAGTGATTCGGTCATAGCAAAAAGAGTGTATAGGGGTTATCCCATAGAATCACATTGGTTTATTTAGTAGAACTTGATATGTTGGACTTTGATGTCATACTTGGGATGGATTGGCTTCATGCTTGTTTTGCTTCTATATATTGTAGAACCCGAGTTGTGAAGCTTCAATTCCCTAATGAACCCATTGTAGAATGGAAGGGAGGAAACTTGATCCCTAGAGCTTGAATTATTTCATGTCTAAAAGCTTGTAAAATGATTTCTAAGGGATGTATCTACCATATTGTGAGAGTGAAGGACCTTGAGTCTGAGACCCCTCCATTAGAGTCGGTCCCCGTAGTAAGGGAGTTTTCGGAAGTCTTCCCAAATGACTTGCCCTGAATCCCTCCCGAACAGGAAATTGACTTCGGCATACATCTCTTGCCGGATATGCAATCAATATCTATCCTTCCTTACCGGATGGCCCCGGCCGAATTGAAGGAATTAAAGGCACAACTTAAAGATTTGCTAGATAAGGGTTTTATTCAACCAAGCATATCACCATGGGGTGCACCGGTTTTGTTTGTGAAGAAGAAAGATGGGTCGCTTAGGATGTGTATTAATTACTGATAATTGAACTAGGTCACTATAAAAAATAAGTACCCACTCCCTAGGATTAATGATTTATTTGACCAACTCCAAGGGGCAAGTTACTTTTCGAAGATTGACTTAAGGTCGGGTTATCACCAACTTAGGGTGAGAGGTGTTAAAGTTCTTAAAACGGCATTCTGAACAAGATATGGTCATTTTGAGTTCCTAGTAATGCCTTTTGGTCTCACAAATGCCCCGGCGGCATTCATGGACCTCATGAATAGGGTGTTTAGACAATATCTTCACACATTCGTGATCATTTTCATTGATGACATTTTGATATATTCCAAGAGTGAGGATGATCACATGGAACATTTGAGAATGGTGTTGCAAGTTCTCAAGGACCAAAGGTTGTATGCTAAGTTTAGTAAATGTGAATTTTGGTTAAGATCGATTGCATTTCTTGGTCATATAGTGTCAAGTGAGGGAATTGAAGTAGATCCAAAGAAAATGGAAGCGGTTAAGAAATGGCCTAGACCCTTAAGCCCTTCCGACATTAGAAGCTTTTTAGGATTGGCCGGTTACTATAGAAGGTTTGTTGAGGGTTTCTCCTCAATCGCTTCTCAATTAACGACCTTGACCCAAAAGAAGGCTAAATTTGAATGGTCCGAGTCGTGTGAAAAGAATTTTCAACTGTTGAAAGATAACCTTACCTCCTCTCCGGTATTGACCTTATCGGAAGGTACCGAAGGATTTGAAGTATATTGTGATGCTTCAAGAGTAGGGTTGGGGTGTGTCCTTATGCAACATAGTAATGTAATCGCCTATGCTTCTAGACAATTAAAGATTCATGAAAAGAACTATCCAACCCATGATCTCGAGCTTGTGGTGGTAGTTTTTTCTTTGAAGATATGGAGGCACTATCTCTATGGTGTTCATGTCGATGTGTTTACCGACCACAAGAGTCTTCAATATGCTTTTAGTCAAAAAGAGTTGAATCTCCGGCAAAGGAGGTGGTGGGAACTTTTGAAGGACTATGATATGAGTGTCCTATACCACCCCAGAAAGGCTAATGTAGTTGCGGATGTGTTGAGTAGAGTGTCCATGGGTAGTGTTGCTCACATAGAGGATGAGATGAAGGAGTTAGTTTGAGAAGTACATAGGTTGGCCCGGTTAGGTGTCCAACTAAAGGATTCCCCCAAGGGTGGGATTATGGTTCATCATTGTTTCGAGTCATCACTTGTTGTTGAGGTTAAGTCCAAACAACACATAGATACCACTTTGATGGAGTTGAAAGACTCAATTCTTGATAAGTCCGTTAAAGCTTTCTCCCAAGGGGTGGATGGGGTGCTTAGGTACCAAGGAAGATTGTGTGTTCCGAATGTGGATGACTTAAGGGAGAGAATTTTGGAAGAGGCTCACTGTTCTTGATATTCTATCCATTTGGGAGCCACCAAAATGTATCGTGACCTACGTGAGATAGATTGGTGGAATGGAATGAAAGGGGATATAGCTAGCTTTGTGGCCAAATGCCCAAATTGCCAACAAGTAAAAGCCGAGCATCAAATACCAGGAGGTCTATCTCAGGATATAAGTATTCCCACATAGAAGTGGGAGGATGTCAGTATGGACTTTGTGGTAGGTTTGCCTCGTACTCGAAGACAACATGATTCTATTTGGGTCATTGTTGATAGGATGATTAAATCAGCCCATTTCCTTCCCGTCAAGGTTTCGTATTTGGCGGAAGACTATGCTAATTTGTATCTTAAGGAAATGGTGAGGTTACATGGAGTTCCTTTGTCTATCGTTTCGGATAGAGGTACCTAATTTACTTCGCACTTTTGGAAAGCATTCCAAAATGGGCTTGGTACTAAAGTGAAGCTTAGTACCGCATTTCACCCTCAAACGGATGGTCAAGAAGAAAGGACCATTCATACCTTGGAGGACATGTTGAGAGTGTGTGTGATTGATTTCAAAGGAAATTGGGATGATCACCTCCCCTTGATTGAATTTGCCTACAACAATAGTTACCATTTGAAGCACTTTATGGTAGGAGGTGTAGATCTCCGGTTGGTTGGTTTGAAGTAGGTGAATTTGCTCTTCTTGGTCCCAAGGTGGTTTATGAAGCAATTAAAAAGGTTCGACTTATAAGAGATAGGTTAAAAACGGCTCAAAGTCGGCAAAAGTCTTATGCCGACAATAGAAAGAGGGATCTTGAATTTGAGGTTGGTGATTGGGTCTACTTGAAGATCTCGTCCATGAAAGGGGTAATGAGGTTTGGTAAAAAGGGGAAGCTTAGTCCCCGGTATGTGTGCCCTCATGAAATTTTGAAGAGAGTTGGAAAAGTTGCTTATGAATTGAATTTGCCCAATGAATTGGCTCCGGTTCACCCGGTATTTCATGTCTCTATACTCAAAAAGTGTATAGGTGATCCGGTATCCATACTTCCTTTAGAGGGCTTGGGTGTTACTAAGAACCTTTCTTATGAAGAGGTTCCGGTTGAGTTCTTAGATCGGCAAGTGAAGAGGTTGAGGAATAAAGAAGTAGCTTCCGTTAAGGTTCTATGGCGGAATAATCTAGTTGAGAGTGCTACATGGGAGGCCGAGGCCGATATGAAGTCCCGTTATCCACATCTCTTTCTTGCTATTCCTATTCAAACTTGAGGTAAGTAGTTTCTCTTGAGTTTGTAATAAATTAGGAGTTATGTTTGTTGTGTGATCTTTTGCCATGTTTTCTTCTTATATGGTGTAGGTCCATGTGAGAAAGCATGAAGTACTTAATTGAGCCTCTCTTGAATTATATGTCCCTCTTGTTGAATTGCTTTAGTATGATGATTGCATAATTTAATGTATGAGGTAATTTATGAGCATGTTTAGTTGTGTGTGATGAAAAGATATGTTGAATCTCATGTTGTATTGCATTTGGTTATAATGTTGACATGTGTGACCTCATGAGATAAGTTGATGAACATGTTTCAATATGTTGTGACGAAGTAGCATGATAGCTTAATATTGTTGTGTTGAGCTTGCATGATGTGGAGAAGGTATTTCCTCCTCTGAAATGTGTATGTGATTGATATGTTTTGTTGATTGAGCTGCTAGTCTTAAGTCTGGTTTCCCCTAGGAGTGATTAAAGTGTCATTCGAGGATGAATGTTCCTAAGGGGGGGATATTGTAACACTCCAGAAATCTAACGACCTAAGCTAGAGCCTAAATGATGACTAATGACTTAATGAGAGTAGAAATGATGTTTCATGACCTAATTTAATGTAACTAAATTGGTAAGAAAGTGTTAGTGCATAAATGTCAACAAACGACCATGACGTCCGGGAACCAGTGCATTGAACTAGTGAGGTGCTAAGTCTTGTGAATTGACTTTAGAGTGTTGTAGGTGGACTAAAGTTTGAATAAAGGGTTTAAAAAGGTAAGATTTCATGTTTAGGGTCCAAACATCCGGGTACGACCCCCTAAGGATCACCCAAGGGGTCCTTGAGGGGGACCTAAACTTGGAACCCAAAAAGAAGTATAAGTTATCCGTAACAGGTTGGACTCACGAGGGGCAAACCACAAGGCGTAGGTTGAATCACGCCCCATGGAAGGGAGTCGTGAGTCCATACTTAGAATCCTCCAAGTGGCCTCCAAATCAACCCCCCTCAGTCCCTAACCACGAGCATGCAGTACGGTCCGTAGACCGACTCATGCTCCGTGGAAGGATCTCGTGAGTTGAGACTTAGTCTCCTCACCAAGACCCTTGTCTTCACCCTCTCAGTACCAAACCACGAGTGGCCAGCACGGCCCGTGGTTCAATCCACGCCTCGTGGACTAGGACTCATGGATGGCACTCGAGCTCACTTTCTCCATACGATTTAAGTGGGGGTAGTTTAGTAATTTACTAATTAATTGCTTAAGGGTTAAAAACGGTTATGAATAGTTATATTAGGCACTTTAGGGTATTATTAAGTAGTAACCCAGTCTTCCACCTTATATCACCAAATCAAAAATCCAAACCCAATTTAACCTAAAGACCCTAGATGAAGAAGGTTTCATTGGAGCTAGGGTTTCAAGGTTTCTTCCCAAATTTCTTGGAGTTTCTCCATTGATTCTCAAGGAATCAACTAAGGTATGGTTGCTCTTCACTCTTGGGATCTTTTCCCCAAGAGGCCCTCTCAAAATTGGAATTCAAAGTTCCCCAAACTCTAGGATTTTCTCTCAATTTCGTGGGTCACTTTCCAAATGTTTTTTCTTTGATTTATAATGATTAATTATGGTTGTATGTTATGGTTTGTGGATGAATTAATGTAGTATTGTTGGGTTTTGAATAAATCCCCATAAGACATATGAGTTCCCCTTCTTTCTCAGTTTGAACCCTTGTATGACTTTAATGGTGGATGGAGGATGAGAAACTAATATATAATGGTGGATGGAGGATGAGAAACTAATATATAATGGTGGAATTCATTAAGGTCTTACAATGTTGCTCTATATGATGAATGATTATCATTGAATTAGGGTTGAATCTTGATGTGATCCTTGAATGCTATAAATGAAGATTGTCAAATTGATGAATGTTCATATGTTGAATTGTTGATCCACTTATGGTGGAAGTGGTACTTGATTATGAATTGTAGTGATTGAGTTATGTTTCCTCTTCCCTACAAGTGTTGACAAGTATGCTATGATACGAATATGAATGTTAAGCTATGATTATGGTAGTGTTGGTATGATGACTAGAACGTAAATCTCATGAACACTACATAACTATGATATGAATGAACATTGTTATATGTTGATAGTTCTACGATGAAAGGTTATTCTCATCTTAGAACTTGTGAGCTATATGATGAATGATGGGTTGAATCCCTCATGCACTATTTATTGAATTAATGTGTAAGTAAAGGCCTAATACTACTTTAATAAGGGAATTGTGCTTAGCACCGAGTGAACATGAATATAAGATGGAAGCTTTTACGTTTAGCAAGTTCGACTTCCCATATGGGTTCCTTTTACGTTTAGCAAGTTCGACTTCCCATATGGGTTCCTTTTACGTTTAGCAAGTCCGGGTTCCCAATATATATGTTGTCTCATGAGATGGAAACCTTTTACGTTTAGCAAGTACATGTTTCTAGTAGCAATCTCCTTGTTCCATAACTATGTTCGCCCACATAGGTATTAGCTAGTGGATCCACTTAGATGCTATTATGTTAGTTCTACCTTGGCAAGTGGAACACTCTCTTTTCGGTGTGGGAGTAGAACACCGGATTCCATGAAGCTCACATTGTCTATGTCGGTTATTGTAAATATCCCTATGTTTTAAGAAGATGATCTAATTATGAATGTGACTTATGTAAAATAATTATGAACTCTAACTAAAACTACTTGAGGGATACTACTTAGTATAGGTAAGGGTATGGGACTTTACCTATGCATTGCACAAGTGGGTTTTTTGAGGAGTTGTTGTGTGAGTCCTCTATGGATGGCAACTTATGAATCATGGTAAGGTTGGTTTTACCTATTATGTTGTTAATTATGTATGTGATTACACTTATGTCTTCTTGATGGCTTTACTTAGTATGTATGGGGGTATGGGACTTCATGTGTACATTGCACAGGTAAACTTGAAAGGAGGGTCATGAGTGGTGTCTTATGATAGTATGATATAAATGGAATTCAAATATGTAAGGTATGGGTTATGGATTCTTGTCATGACCATGAATGTCTCTTTACCTTATAGTGTGGATTGGCTATGTGTTCCTTGGATATGCATTATGGCTTTTAACTTGGAATAGCATGTTTTCAACTAAAGGTCCCTTTTATGCATGATTTAAATGGTTTTAATTGCATGGCTTCCATACTTAGTACAATTGATTGTGTTAACCCATATTTTCTTCCTTTTTCTACTAAGTGTAGGTTCTGGGAAGTGATTGTGCTACTAAGACACTCAAGCTTGGACTTAGACTTTCTCCAAGACTTTTTGTTATGTCCTCAAGTTCTGAGGACACACGTTATGACACTTATGTCCCTTATATTGTAATAGACTATTAGACTCCTTATGTACTTGTCATTTTGAGACAATGATATTGTAAAGGGCTATGGTCCCTATTTGAGATTCTTATGTGTACTTAGATGGTTTCATTGAAATGATGATGTCTAGACATTCCACTTTCTATTTTCTAATATGAGACACTTTGACATTGATGTTGAAAAGTTTTAAATTTCCGCATTATTCAATATCTATATGCAATGACGAATATGCTAAGGTCTTGTATAAGACCCCTTCGGGGTCAAGTACACTGTGTTACGCCTAGGGGGTGCTCTTGGGGGGTGACATAATCACATCCTAAGAACCTCCCTCTCATTGATTGTTATTTTAGCTTATTTTGTTATTTTGCTTACTTGTGACAAAACCCCTATTTGATATTTGACACTATTGTGTCACCCCCTTAATTTATAATGTTTTTAATCGTTAATGTCTTTAGCCATGACTAGTTAGAACAAATTTTATTTTTCTATTAATTCTCAAAATAACTCCCTTGGGACCTGACCCCAACCCTTGGTTGGGTTACTATACTATTGCACGATCGTAGACACTCGTACTGGAAGTTGTGTCGTTGATTACACAAAACATCAAAATGGCGCTGTTGCCGGGGAGTGGTGTTACTTGAGAATTCTTATATTAGTAGAATTTTGTTTCCTCTTAGTTGTAGTCTACTTACCTAATTTTTAGTTTAGTTTGTTTGATGTGTGAATATTGCAGAAAGCATGAGTGTTAATGGTAGCAACGGTAGGTAGGCCACCAAGATGACATCGGAAATCTCAACGATGCCAAGAGCCCAACATTAATGGCCTTCATCTCTTGGGAGGTGTTGGAGCCATCTGTTTACCCCCAGTCGAGGGAAATGAAGTGTTCCACCTAACGAGTACCATGTTGCAACTCTTGCAACTAAAGGGACTTTTCAGTAGACTGGCTCATGAGGATCCTCACGAGCATCTTCGAAACTTTGTCGATGTGTGTGGACCATTCTTGTTCAAAAACAACTCTCAGGAGTCGGTCCGGTTGAGGCTATTACCTTTCTCATTGATGGGAGAGGCTTTCAAGTGGCTAGCCAAGCTACCATGTGCATCTATAACTTCTTGGGAGGAGTTGGTAACCGCATTTCAAGTGCGATTTTTTCCTCCCTCGAAGATGAAGTCATTGCGGAATAACAACAAGAGCTTTAAATGTCTAAAAGGAGAGCCTCTGCACGAAACTTGGCTAAGGTTCAAAAAGTTGGTGCTACAATGCCCAACCCACGTTTTGCCGGACAACGTGCTACTTCAATACTTTTACCGGAGTTTGGATTCGGTAAACAAAGGTGTCGCTGACCAACTCTCGCCTGGAGGCTTAATGCAGTAGCCGTATACAGTAGCAAGCCAACTTTTAAATGGCATGACAACCATCAACAGAGCGTGGTACACTTGCGAGGATCAAGTATCCTCTCACACATTCAAGCTATCTAAGGAGCAGATTGAAAAAGACAATAAGAGAGACCAAAACATGGCCAAAATCATGACACAGCTTGACATTCTATCCAAAAATGTTATGGGGGCTGGTACCCGTAGTGTCAACGTTGTGGTGGTTGGGTGTGCATATCCTGAAGAGATGAAATTTGAAGCTCTATATAACGAGGAGGTGAATTATCTAGCAAATCAAAGCAGGGGCTATAATTCAAACTACCCAAGGAAGGGTGGTAAGCAAGGCTGGGTTAGAGATGAAGGCTGGAAGGATAGAGATCGTGAATGGAGGGACCGAAATCCAAACTGGAAAGATGGGGAGAAGGATAGATATGTGCCTCCCCATGAGCGTCAGAAGCCCAAAGATTCGGAAGGGGGTAGGTCTGAGGATATGCTCTCGCATATCCTCAACAAAGTTGAAGGGTCAGACAAAATACTAAAAGGCATGAAAGAAGATGTTTTTACCCTTAGCCAAACCGTCACCTCCCATTAAGTTTCAAACAAGTAGTTGGAGACCCAGATGGGTCATATCTCGTCTCACCTAAATCTGAGCCAGCAAGGGTGTTTGCCTAGTGATACTATAGCTAACCCCAAGATTGAGGTTTGAAGGTGGACTTGCGTCGTGCCACGACGTTAACTAAGGCACTGTTTGGGAGGCAACCCAAAGCCCTTGTTGTTATTTCTATCTTGCTTTTGATGAAATAATGGTGTGTTGATTACGCAGGTGAAAGTGTAGAAGAGTGAACTAAATTTGCAGATTGGCAAGCAATAGGTCCAATCAGCGCATCACTGAACAGTTTGGAAATTCAAAACTGGACCGCCGTTAGACTCAAAGCCATTTTGCATTTGAGTTTGTAAAACTTGGAGACCACAGGAAATTATTGGCGAACTACCGACTATGTCGGCGATACCGACAAAGACTGTCGTTTTGACTCCTACAAAACATGGAGGTACTAGAAACTTCAGCGCGATAAATGACTACTTGGCAGTATGCCGAATAGCTCAGCGGTCGGGACTAACGTCGCCGAATAGGCAAAAACTAGACGGTCTTTCATCCAAAGGTTTAAAAAGCTCTAACTTCATTCTCCTTTCATCACTTTTTCACCTTCCCAAACTCACACCTGCACTCTAGTTTTATATTTCTTGCACTTTTGGAGTATTTTGGTTCATTGATTTGTGCGCAGATTTTGATTGCATTGTCGCCTAGCTTTCAGTAGCATTTTAAATAGTACCAAAGGTTAGCTTCTCAATACCCGTAATTATTTTATCAGCATTGTACCCATTTGCAAACTCTTTAATATTGTTAGAATCTGTTGAACCTTCCTGATTGGATAAAACTGGTTAATTAGTGATTGCTATTAGATAATGTTCATTAATCTGTCGAAATCTTGTTCTCCGATATATCTAGTTGAGTTAATGTGAGATGGTTGGTATTCGTATGTTATGGGTCTGGACTTAATTTGTGCTATTTGTGCTTAAATTGTGTTTTCGGGGGTTGCGGGGCCAATTTTGAAAAGTTGGGTCAAAAGTAAGAACGATGGGTGATTCGGTGAGCTGTGACGAGCTCACCGAATCACTCCATGGTTTGCCTAAATACCCCATCTCTCCCTTACTATCATGCTTTATTTGTTGTGGTCGCTGTAATTTTCGGTGAGAAGCATGGGATCACCAAGTGCACTCGGTGACTCGCTAAATGTCATTTAATCGCCCTTTGTCTGCACCCCTAAACATTATGCACTATGACCTTCGACATATCGTCTGTGGCTCGCCGAATGGACTATCTTGTCCTTCTGCAGCTGAAAGTCTTTGTTTTGGTTGTCAAATATGTTCTAACATTATCTCAAGACTTTGCAGACATGGCCAGACCAAAAGTTGCAGGAAGAGACATGCCAATCAGACACATAAGAGCACAACAGTTCAGAAGAACTGAAAGGAGCGACAACAAGATGACCAGTTCAAGGAGGAAGATGCCCATCGACCATACTGTCCCTTCGTGGGCTCGAGGGTTCAGCAATGCGATACACGCCTTTGCGGTAGCTCACGAGTTGGATAATATGATCGAGGCTAATATCGCTGCAGAAGTTGAAGCAGATGGAAAAGAAAAAGAGAATCAGAAGCAGAATGACAACACTCCGGGCACTGACGCCTTGACATATGGAGCAACTGCTTAGACAGGATCCCTTCTTTACCTCCCCTCTGTCTTCCTTTAATTTACATTTTGGATATTTTGTTATATGCATTTTAGGACAATTTTTTTTTTTTTTATATTTGTTGTGAGCTGAGGGTCACCTTTTGTGCGCTATTTGTGATTCGTTTTGTTGTTAATATATTTGGGTTGTTCCGTTTAAAAATTGTGTTAATACTGCTTTTATGTGGAAAGGATAAAGTCGGTGGAAAAAGAAAGCAGTCGGCGCATCGCCGAACAGTTCTACGAGGTAGTACCATGTCACCCAATGGCCCAGAACATGACGATACTGAAGGATGGTGCAAGACGGCGATGAACTACACCAAAGGGCCAATCACCGAGTTGATCGGTGATTACGGCTAGTGTCGCCGAATGATCCGCTGCATTATAGATTTTTGAAAACTACAAATATTCATTGAGAGTTATAATTTAGTATTAGATTTTTAGTGTGGAACAAATTAATATAATTTTTAGTACTTTTTTTTTTTGCTTCGAGTTGAGAGGGTTTCGATAACTTGAAGAAAAAGAGGGTTTCATCTCCAAGGATTTGGACTTGGGTCTCTTCGATTCTTCATTCTTGGCCTGTAACAAAACATAAATCTTTGTACCCATTTGAATGCATGCTCATTTAGGTATAAATTTCTATCTCTTGATGTGTGGCTAAAAATCTCAATTCTTGGGGTGTGATTTAGCGAATATGGGTTAAGATTGTTGTTATGTCTTGCTTGCTGATAGATTAGATGTGGCTTAATGGTGATTTCGTCTAGTACTTGTGGATAGATTTAACAAATTTGTAGTTGCAAATACAAGTTTATTTATGTGTTTTCAACTTGCTTGACAGAGAGGTTGTTAAACCAAGACTACTAGATTGATGGCCTAAGGAGTGGGTCGACATGAGGTTTAGCTCGAGAGAGTGAACCCTAGTCCCATATCCTAACAGTCAGCTCGAGAGAGTGAGTGGGGTAAGGCATAGGCTGGTCTTCATGCGGCAAGTGGGTGTCCGAGAGGAACCCATTTGAAACGGGGTAAGTTGCTCGAGAGAGAATTTATTCCCACGTAAAGCTTAGCCTAGTCACTATTACTCTATAAATTTTCTATCAAAAGCATGTACCCAATGATTTAGATTAACCCGTATTCCTAATCACAACCCAAGAACCTACCTCTCATTGATTGCTATATTAGCTTATTTTGTTATTTTTGCTTACTTGTGACAAAACCCTCATTTGATATTTGACACTTTTGTGTCACCCCTTAATTTACAATATTTTTAATCGTTAATGTCTTTCTCTACGACTAGTTAGAACAAATTTTATTTTTCTATTAATTCTCAAAACCACTCCTTTGGGAGTTGACCCCAACCCTTGGTTGGGTTACTATACTATTGAACGATCATAGACACTCGTACTGGAAGTTGTGTCGTTGATTACGCAAAACATAAAGCAGCTAGAAGGAGAACTTTTTCATGAATCGTGGTTGAGGTTTAAAACACTATTGATACAATGCCCAACTCATGAGATTCCCGATATAGTCCTTCTTGATTATTTCTACAGAAGTCTTGGTCCCGGAAACAAGGTGTTGACAGATCAACTCATTCCGGGTGGCATTGCAAAATAGCCATATGCGATAGCAGTCCAACTGCATGATCACATGGCCGAGAAGAACCAAGAAGTAGAGAAGGATTTCATGTTGGCCACGCTGATGACTCAAAAGGATGAGTTGACCAAAAAGATAGTGGAGATAGAAGTGCCATGCAAAATGAAGGATAAATACATCCCTCCTCATGAGAAAATAAGGCCTAAGGACAACGAGAGAAAATGTGTCGAAGGAATTCTCTCAATCATTCTCCACAAGGTAACTGAGCATGATAGAGTACTGGACGAGATGAAGGAGAGCATCGAAGTGATGAAACAGATGATGGGTTCTCATTCCAGATCTATCCAACTGCTCGAAACCCTTATGGGTCATGTGTTGCCTTACCTCTACTCGTAGCAAAACAGGGGGTTGCCTAGTGATACTATGGCTAACCCCAAAATTGGAGTTTGAGTGTTGACTTGCATTGTGCCACGACGTTAACTAAGGCGTTGTTTGTGAGGCAACCCAAAACCCCTTAAATGGTTTAGTTTTGATTTTGTAAATAATGGTGTGTTTATTTTGTAGGTTTGAGTGCGAAACGTGTTTGAAAGATGCAGGATTGGCAAACAAATGATCTAGTGGTCATGTCGCCAAAGAGGTCAGCGTGTTTGAGTAGATCCACCGTTTGGCTCAACACAATTTCAACTTGGATCCTGTAAAACTCGGCCAGCCCAGGAGTAACTTGGTGAATCGCCGAGAAGGTCGGCGATCCCGATGTAAACCACCGTTTGGATCCTCACTTTGACTAAAGGTCCTGTAAAACTCGGTGAGGTAAGTGACCACTCGGCACGTCGCTGAGTAGATCAGCGAGAAATACTAATGTTGCCGAATGGATGCAAACTGGATGGTTATTTATGGCCAAAGGTTTTAGAATTTCAAACTCTTCACTTTCCCTCGGTTTTAAACTTCACAAACTCACACCAAGTTAGTAATTTAAATACTTTTGTATTCCATAAGTATTTTGGTTTTTGATTTGTGCTCTGAGTTGGATTTCATTGTCGCCTAGCATTTCATAGTACTTTAATCGCACAAAGGTTGGTTTTCTATGCCCCGAGTTTATTTTATCAAAAAATATACTCATTTGCAATAGCCTGATCTTGTTGAAGTGTTCTGATCCTGCATGATAGGATTAGATTGTTTACGTGCATGATTTAATTTGATAATCTTGCTTGAGTAGTTGTGACTATTGAATTCCCGTAATTGTATGCCTTAAACTGGAATAAAATTTGAGGGGTTGTGTTTGGGTGTTGTGGGTCCTACCTTAATTTAACTAGTGCATAATTTGATTTTTTTTCCAGGGTTTGCAGGGTTAAATTTGAGAAGTTAGGTTGAAAATAGGCAGGTTGGGCCGTTTGGTAAGCTGGGTCGAGCTCGCCAAACCACTAGGCGGTTCGCCTAATGTCCCCATCTCGCCCTTGATTTCATGCTTTATTTGATGATTGATTTTGTAACCTTTGACGAGAATCTTGATGTTGCCAAAAGCACTCGGCGACTCGCCCAAAGGCTTTTCTTTTGCCCTTTGTCTGCACCCCTAAACCTTTATGCACTGGAACATTCAGCGGGCCTGTCCTTGTTCGCCGAAAGCTATCAGTGACACGCCGAGTGGTTCCCCCCATCACCTACTTGCTGCAATTTTAGAGCTGATTCCTTCGGCGAGCTTGATGTAGCTCGCCAAGAAATTTAGAGATTCGCCCTTTGGTTTGGTGAGTCTGTCTGAAATTGTTTCCTATGTATCACACTTCTTCATTGTATAATGCCTCTAATTTGGCATAATCTGGTACTTCTGACTAGTTGTCCCAACTATGTTTACCGATATCCATCCACCCCCCATAACATGTATGATTAACAAGTCAAGAAGAGTCATCAACTTGGCCATGTCATTATCATGCTCTTGGTTCATATCAATTTGTTCCTTGCTCATACCCAACAATAGAGATGAAACTTGATCCTCTCTAACATGCCATGCTCAGTTTGTCTTGGGTGTATCATCAAGCAACATTGTTTCCACATGTAATGATTGTTGCATTAACCCTCTTTTGATAATTTAGTCATCCAATTTTTTTTTTACCGTATCAAGGGTACGATAGAAATATTGGAGCAATAAATTGTCTGAAGTTCATGTGTTGTACATTGTAACACTAACTTTTAAAATTGAAACAAACTGTCATAAAGAGGTTCACCTTCCACTCTCTTGAAATTCGTTAATCTATGCCTAAGTTTCACTAACTTCGAAGGAGGGAAAATCTTTCAAGGAACATTTCTATCAGTTCCTCCCATGAAGTTATGGAATCATTTTTAGGTCGACCATCCTCCTGGTTGCTTCTCCCGATTAGAAGAAAAGAAGCAACATCAAACATATCGATTCTTGTGAGATGTTCTTAGAGATGAAAGGCCCACAAATTTCCACCAAATTTCAAAGATATTTATGAGGGTCTTCATGAGAAAGACCTCAAAACATTCCTTTCATCTAGAATAGTTACAACATATATCTTGTTACATAAAACATAACTCTCCTAGTAGTAGGAAGTAACCAGATTTCTCCTGTCCTTTTGACGACACTAACATGCTTAGCGTTCATATCTCCCATGCTATTATTCTACCCATAGTGACTAGCATAATCACTTCAATTCTCACTCATATTTCCACTGCAAAGAGGGGTACGACAACAATACAAAACAATAATGTTTTCTACTACAAACAAACAATTTGACAAATTAACTTCACAAACTGAATTCTTAGCTACTACTCCCTAGTAGAAGTGCCATTTTTTGTAACACTCAAATTACTCACTAAAACAATTGAATGAGTAAGCAATCCCTAGAAAAATAACTACCCAACAAAAGAGTCATGGTCTAATCCCACAAGAAGTGATCAAAATGTAAGAATTCAATGAGAAAATTAAAAGTTAAAACCAATTCATTGTAGAAATTAGGACAAGTTGGTGGATAATTTCAACAAATTTAATATAAGGATTTTGGAATAAGTTATGAAAATTCAACTAAAAATAGGAATTTAAACAAATAAAGGATAATATAGGGGTGTGGGAGTTGGTACTAACATAAAATAGGGCCACAATTGCTTGCTCAAAATTTTTAGACAAATATGGATAGGTTGGGTAGTCTTTAACATCACTATTTTTTTTTCCATCTCAAAGCATCATACCATAAAATCTTCTTGCGGTCACATCTATGTAAAATACAAATAAACCCAATATCGTACTAAAAACTCTCTTTCAAGCCGATTTGGCAATTAGAATTGGACGACAATATCTCTTTCGAGCAAACTACATAATCAAATCCAATTTGCAAGTATTAAGTTATTTACTCACGTCAATAAATCTCTTTTGATCATCAATCCAAGATCTAAGCTAGTATGAAGTTTTCAACATTAACCAATAAATCAAGTCCATGCTAAATAGCTCAAATGTAAGAGTGAATAGCAGAAAAATAGAGCAAGACACTAGACCAAGTAAATTAAATTAACACCCAACTCCATATTTACACCCCTAGAATTGGGGTTTTAGTAAAACATAAGAAGGGGAAAATAAATTATACCAATTATGTTTTTCAGCCATTGAGGAATTGATAATCAACAATAATCTACAAAACCCACTTTCAATTGAACCCTCAATTGTCAATTACAAGATTGCTCAAAACCCCAAAACTAATAAAAAGTAGGAAAAGTCTATTTGTCAATATGAAAACAATAGAATAGGTAAAACATATATTTTCTCTATACTTTGAGCTATTTCAATTTCTCCATTTTTAAAAAAAAAAATTCCATGTGCGACCTGATCAACGACATTAGTCTGGCTCGCCTACATGATTCAACAGATCGTTGTTTTGTTCTCCAGCTTGCCCTTTCTTGACTTCAGGTGTTTGAACCATAGAAGGAAAACTCCATTGACTTAGCCTTTCATATTTGGCAAATTATCAATTACCACCTCTGTTCGCCCATTCAGCGTTCTTTCTAACTCAAAAGTGTGTCACCTTTGGCGATAGAACTTTTAGTTCGCCCAATTATTTTGGTGAATCACCATCTATACTTTACTTCATTGGCCTACCTTGAATATTCTTACATGTGAAAATTGTTGGTTTAGGTGGTGTCTACTTATATTGGGCGATCTGACCTTTCTTTTAGGCGATCCCAGCTAAGAGATTACACTTTTTCAATGTTTTTGGTCTATTTTTCATAGATTCATCCTTGGCTTTTTTCTTTAATATTTATAGATGCAAAGTATCAAAATATCATTAGTACTGAACATAAATAGGCATTGAGGACACTATTTATTGAACTAAATCAACCTTAATTGTGTAAAAATCTTATACTCATCGTTTGACAAAAATCTCTATGATTGTAGGATAAGATTAAATATAATCTGATCTTAATCATGGGAATAGTAAAATTCCAAGTTCTAGTGCGAGTACGTTCCATGTGTAATGAATGGAAAAATTAGTGATGTTTGTTTATAGTCTGAATATTTATCAACAACTTCTCTAGTCCATTACGTGTACTTATACTCTTATCCTTGAAATAATTATTAGGAACTATGTAGTTTGATTTATTATTTTAATCTATTAAAAGGTGAGAATCTATTATGATTCAATATATTCCAAATCAAATATTGGTTAATAACAAATCACATTTGTAAAATAATTAGTAGTTGATAGAAACATGTCTGAGATTTGAGATAGGAGACGTGTAGCGACCATTTTTAAAGAGACCTAAGTTATACTGGTGACATTCAATAATCGATTAACAAAGGGCATATTGATTTTAATCTAGTAGAGGGATTAGATGCATAATGACCTCCGAAAAGTAATTTAAGCAAATAACCGACAAGCTTTACATGTATATATATTATCCTCACACTCAAGGATGAAATAACAAGAATATTACAAGCTTCTGTGTACCGAAATCAGCCTGCTCATGCTTCACACAAACATTCGAAAGTAATAGTAGATTTAGTATATTACAAGACTTGGGTTTACACACCCCAAAAAGATAAAAATGTATAGCGATACTTATATTACAACCAATGGTGACATGACCAAATCAACCCTCAAATTTTCATGTAAATATACAACACATAGATCATGTACAAGTCCCAAGGTTTATACAAAATATATATGCCTATATGCAAATGTGATCTTCCTTAAAGCTTTCAAAATCTCCATCTTCAATGGCCAACCTCAAGCATCCTCTCGAACATTCCCTACGATAGAAACAACTATCGCTAAGCATATAGGTTAGTGGTGTAAAAACTATAGGTTTGGAGCCCTCAATTTCAGCAAGTTATCACTCTCAAGTCAAGGGCAACATCATTGAACATAATAAATAAATCAAGTAAACAACATATAAAAAGTATCAAGTTCTATATTTAAAGATCCAAATGTCAAGAACACTCATAGCACAGTTTTCCAAGAGATTCAACAACAAGGCTTGCCCAATATATAGATCATGTCGTCACACCAAGCACAAGTAGGTATCAAGAAGGGTCAAAACCCAATAATCAAGAGAACCAAGAACCATATTAAAAATGGCTTTCTAGTTCGTGCTTAAAATGGACAACTTCCATTCTTAAGACAGACTAACAATCTAGGGTCAAGATGGTAAATGATCCGAATCAAGAGGCATGCCAAGAGTTACAAAGTCACAGCCATAAGAAGGACATGGTACCAACAAGAGTGCCACGTGATCAAATAATCCATACAAGTGAGCGAGTTACACAAGTGTCTTTAATGTATTAAAGAATACCAATACGACAATGCAAAGTGAGAAGAGGTAACCAAGGTACCAAAGTAAACTTTCAGATATACCAGCAGGTAAAAAGAGTACAAGTATAAGTTTATACACAACCTCAGTTCGTTAGCACAAAAATAGTCCAACACAACTTCACGAGTTCAAATCGTAGACCAACCAGCGTATCAAAGTCTTCAACTCGTACACGAGGATATACCACCTTAAAAAGTGAATTCAGTAACTTATTTAATTTCTAGTAGCTCAATAATGATGGCGTAACACAGGGTTATCATCACACGTAAGAGTAGCCTGTACAAATACGAAATAGTAAACAGTGATTGCAGACGCTGAAGATGCCACGTAAAGTCAAGCACTCTCAAGGCTCAAGACGCAATGAAACCCGCTTTTGCTAGGCCAGGTGGTCTACATAGACTTGGCGCCGCTTTGTGATAATGAAACCAACCAGCAAAAAGCATTAACGCTGCAAAGACCAATGCCCCAATTGCTGTACAATAGAGTTGTAATTCACTAGTTATTCCAGATGCTTCAAATTATCTTTTTATGTTTTTGTTCATTCCCTGCTTAACATTTTGTTCTTGTTTTTCAAATACTATTGCAGTAGGAATAAAATGGTTAGAAGAAATGAAGCCATATAACCTAGAAAGTATGCAATTAATTATAACTTATAAAAATAAAAAGATCATAATAAAAAGAGCAGTATGAAAATTTATATACTTGCAAAAATAATAGTAGAAAATTATTACAACAGATACTATACTCCAATGATAGATACAGGAGCAGAAGCAAACATGTGTAAACATAATTGTCTACCAGACGAAAAATGGGAGAAACTAAAAATACCTATAGTTGTCACAGGATTTAATAATGAAGGAAGTATGATAACATATAAAGCAAAAAATATAAAGTTACAAATATGGGATAAAATATTAACTATAGAAGATATATATAGTTATGAATTTATAAATAAAGATATGTTATTAGGAATGCCGTTTCTAGAAAAACTATATCCCCATATAATAACAAAAACACATTGGTGGTTTACCACACCATGTAAACAAAAGATAGGAGCAAAAAGAGTAATTAATAAAAATAGAAAAAGTACCCCTTGGATTAAAGGAAGTGAAAAAATCACTCAAAAACTAGAAAATGTTAAGGAAAGTACCCATAATATAGAATTAATTATATTTTCAATAGATAAATTAAA